>JARPMJ010009094.1:0-29752 GCA_033366665.1 Phoxinus dragarum | reverse complement strand
AATACTAATAAGAAGAATATTACAAATTGTCATGCAATTATTCACATCATCATCACTATTGTACACCCCATTACATGTGACATCATGCGAAGTTCAACGCTAATAGTTTCAAAACACGTGCTGTAAAATAATGCATTGTGATAGGTTATTTGCATAACCAACCAGCGATTTAAACTGGATTTCCACCGGAGAAGTTTCTCCTCTTTGCCGTCTTCAGTGTGTCCATTTATCAAGAGGCAGGTATTGCATACACCTGAATTTCAAAGGTACGCACAGCTTCATAAATCAGGCGGTGAGAGGAGTGTAAGCATAATCTTACGCCCAACATATACGCCCGTTTCGACGCAAGATTGATAAATGAGGGTCATTGTCTCTTAATTGTTCCTCACTAAATAATGTTTTTTTTTTTACTAAATGCTCAGATTTGATAAAATTATTGTGCACTTGTGATTTTTCTAGAGTAAATTTTAGTGCTGAATTAACCACTAATCTAGTTTATAATAGCATTTTTGTCATAGATTATGATCATATATTTTTCTGATTTGTTGTTTTTTCTTTATAATGAAGTTGTCTGTATTAAGTAGGTTGTGTTTAAACACCACAAAATAGTGATTATCAGTTCAATACTCAGGGTTATAGAAATTCTACTTGAAAAAAAACTGCCCTGATATCGGATTGGTATTGGTATCGGTAGATACTCAGAATTTTTGGGATCGGATCGGTTCTGAAAAAACTGGTATCGGTGCATCCCTAGTATGGAGGCACTTGAAAAATATTTCAGAAACGTTCTAGGCGATGGGACGTCAAGTCTGTGGCAAAACTAGTGTTTTCTGCATACCATTCAGATCAAAAAAAAAGATCGAAAGCACTTGTTAGAGGCATGAAACTTCTTTTAGCCTATTACCAACAGAATCCAATCAGAATTTAGGCCTAATTAATTTCATTAATAAATCGTTCGATCGGACCTAACTGTTATATGTAGGTTATATATAGATTATGTGTTTGCGCACTTAATATCAAGAAGCAACGTGATACGCACATGATGACAGGGAGGTGACCCTCCCACTTCAGCCCCTGTTTAGGGTGAACCATCCCTTAAAGTTAATCCAAAGATACAATGTAAAAGAATTAACATATTTTTCAGTGTAATTCCCCAATAGAAATAGAATGAATGGGTTTAAAGTGTCAGAGGGATAATTTTTGTGGAGCGATCCAGAATCATGAGGGGGAAAAACATGCACAGAAGAATTATTCACAACAAAATCTAATATGTGTATTTAGAAAATAGACAAGGTGAATTTTCTTCTCATGAAAACTTTAACTTGTGCCATTAACCATCATTTAACGCAAAAAAAAAAAAAGAAAAAGAAAAAAAGAACTGTTCAAGTAAATGAACATCTGCATTAGAACCAGAGTTATTTACACCACTTTTCCCAGCACGGTTCTGCAGCAGAGCGCCAGATCAGAGCTCGTCCAGCGGCGTGTGTAAACCAGCCCCTTCCCCCACTGTCACTAATGCAGGCCTGCAGCCATTAGCGCCGCGCGCACACACGCCACTGCTGAAACGTGCCACGCTGAGGAACTCCCTCTCCTGAGCAACACACACATCTCTGCAGCCTGTCGCTCTCTTTCAGTCCAACACGCTTCGTGACGCCATTAAAATAGCAAGCCATAAATCCTCTTCCACATTAATCTGGCTTTTCTAACAAGCCGCAACTACAGGCAGCAATCTTATTGGTCATTTTGCTTTTCATTTTTTGCTTTTTACATCAACAAAATTAAAATCTCATTGGGCCAAAGTCTCATTCCAGTTGCTGTCATTTTAAAAATGTACTTTGTTCTGATTGGCTGTCATTTTAAAATGTAATTTCCAGTGAGCGAGAACAGAATTATTTGACACCGACAAACTTAAAACAAAAACAATATGACCAAAATATTACAGATGTATACCAGGAATTTTTTCGATTGCTGTTTTTTTTTAATCGATAGAAATAATATACATTTTATAATGAAGTTTCTAAAATATTCTTTATGTATATTGTGTTCCGTCTCTGCTCTCAACTTTAAAACTTGCTGTCTCTATTAAACTCATTTCTTAATTATGAAACTGCATATGAAATGCATGACAAATGTGAGTAAAAATACTACAAACTAGGGTTGTGACGGTGAGGATATTTTCCCACAGGTTAATCGTAATACCAGTATCACCGGCGGGGACTTACAAAACACTAATTTGAAAATGAAAGTAAAATGCTCACGTCCGCACTGACATTCATAATGGTGCGGAGCAGAGCAAGTGTTTTCAATTAATTCCTATGGAAGTTGGGCGTCCACTGGTATGAACTGTGGCGCGAACAGGACGATGCCGAGGGCCGTGGGAGAACGGCGCGAGGCCGGTTGCGTGATTGCTGATGAGCGAACACCTGCGCGACGCACCGCTCTCGTATCTCTCACGAAGGAACGGAAGCATAAAAGGAGGAGCGATGACAGTGCAGGACGAGAGAGGCCAGGCCTGGATTTATGTTGTGTTGTTTATGTTTTATTATGTGACAGCAGTCAACCGTGAGGGGCTGCTGTCTTTTACTTTCGTTTTGTATTTGTTTTATTTTGTTATTAAATTTCTTTAAATGTTCGCCGGTTCCCGTCTCCTTCTTCCCATAACATCTGAACTGCGGTACAAACTGAAAATGCTAAACTCTGTTCTGCTCGCTCCACGTGAGTGGACACTCACCGTTATGAATGCCTGTGCGGCCGTGTGCATTTTAGTTTTACTTTCAAATTAGCATTTGGCAACACAAACAAAAACAACATGAATTATTCTGTATCCTACGGCTGGGCGATAAAACGATAACGATAATTATAGCAATATAATTTTTCTCGATAAAACGATATGAAGAGTTCGATAAAGGGTTCGATAATGTTTTTTGCGCCAAAAGCGGAACGAAACTCATTTGAACCGCGGGCGTCACACGGACCGTTTATCTGCTCAGCTCAAAGTCCAAACGGCAGGCGCAGCGCGAGCTCACTAGAGCCGATGCGTTTACTCTGATCGGTCTCTCGGTCACGGGATCCAGTGAGAAGCGCTTAAAATTTAGGGAAGAACACAAATGTCTCAGTGATTTAAACCAGTTTAAAGGCAGATGAAAGCTAATTACTACTGTCAAATATGCGTTTCGAGACAAAACATGTAATATTAATATTGCAGCCTGCACTTCAAACTGTGCTGAAGATACGTGCCATCAAAGTCAGGCAACACAAACCTGTTTCAAGACTTTAAACAATAGTCTTGTTCATTAGCAAATTAATTTTCCAATAAAGATATTTATTTTAAGGAAAAATGACATTTATGTTTGAATGTTCTACCTCAGATTTGTGAATGTTCTCCTATAGACAATACGACAATAAAGAGTAGTGTAAAACTAACACCCTGCTTTCTACAACTTTCACTTAGGAGCAAAAATCTTGAAAGAAATAAAAAAACTTGAAAGAAATAAAGATTTGACATTTATCGTGATAATTATCGATATCGACTGATATAAAAACAAATGATCGTGATAATTTTTTTTGGCCATATCTCCCAGCCCTACTGTATCCTTTATCACAAACTCTCTCGGCATCAAGCTTTTAAAAAAGAATAGCGAGGAGATTCACCACCCTGGGTCACATGACATAAACGATGCTTTCTTGAAGTGACCAACACATGTACCCTTCTCTAACGAACTTGAATGAATTCAGGTGTTCACCTTCGTTTGGAACTCCCCCATCACAAAGGCCTTGTCCCAAATGGCCCTGGCGGTCTTCCTACGAGTCCGCACTTTTTGCAACGTAATGCCATTTTTAATGTCGGGAAGAAGTCTGCAGCGAAGCTCGATTCAGTGGGCATCAAGGGCGATATATCCACTTTAAAGGTGGGTGCTCATGAGACAAATGGGACATCCTTCAGTCTCTTGGACTTCACGATCACTGGCACACTGTGACCATGTTAAGTCAACAAGACCGAAAGAGCAAATGAAGTGGCCCATTTGGGACAGCGACCAAATGACGTTCCCTTCCCAAAGTGCACTTCAAGAGCGCAAAAACACATATGGAATTTGCCCAATGACTGAAGATCGAAGATCAAGAATAATTACGAGGTTATATTTATTATTAAAAATGAAAAATGGATGGATGAATCGTTCACCCAATAAGATCAATGAAATGCATTTAAAATAAGATAGGGTGAATATTTCATGCTGACTATAAATGCAGCCAAGTCACGACATTACTAGTGATGCTCCGATTGATCGGCCGATATTGGCTAAAAAATAGCTTGATCGGCGAACCCCAAAAGCGCAGAAAAAAAAAACGATCACGCGACGTGTAAATTACTTGCGCAACTTTTTCCCACCTGCATGCATGGCACACGGAGCTTGCCAGTGGCAACATGAGTTCTCCTTCTCCCGTCTGGAAGTTTTTTTTTAAAGTGTCCGACAAAAATTTGTCATTTGCAATGTATGTCGTGCTGAAATCCCTCGAGGTGGAAGCGACCAACCGGCATTTTAACACCACTTAACATGATTAGGCATCCTCGAACGGATTTTCAATCCGAGGTCTTAAACTTCATTAAGTCAGGTCTAAAAAAGGTTTTACCCTTGTTCATTTCCAGAAACGCTGGCCGCAGAAAGTCATTACAAAGTAGCAAAAAAGTAGTCGTAGCCTACAAAGCGGAGCTGTAGAGCAGGGGTCTTTTTTGACTCATTCTTTTTTATAAAACAATTATTTAAAGGCTGAAATATGTGAGGTTTATCTTTTTATAAAACCTTTTTTTGTCAAAACTTTATTTGCACTTGAACATGTTAGTAGATAACATGTTGCAAGACACTCTTTTAAAGGACAAGTTCGGTTTGGCCTGTTTACAGATCGTTTCTAATGAAATAGAACGGTTAAGATTGAAATTTGGACATTTAAATTTTCACAGAGAATTTTCGTTTTCTGTGGAAGCACCACCCCCCCACCTCCACAACGGCTGCATAGGTGCACTGGAACAATCCTTCCTAAAACGCATTAAACTTTAGTTTACAAAGACGTGAAACTCTTTTTGTGTGAGCATATCAGTGAACACCCCTGACCACTCTGTGGTGGGGGGGTGCTACCACAGAAACCAAAAATTATTGGGCCAGCAGTAGGCTATGTGTCCAAATTTCAATCTTAAAGGAACACTCTGACTTTTTGGGACTTTAGCCTATTCAACTTATCCCCCAGAGTTAGATCCCCCAGAGTTATCCCCCCGTGCGCGCTATAAGTCTGTTTGACGCACCCACCGCTAGCCTAGCTTAGCACAAAGACTGGATGTAAATGGTTGCAGCTAGCATACTAATCCTGGTCTTAAAATTGACAAAATAACGCAAACATTTTCCTATTTACATGTTGTGATTTGTATAGTCACAACCATTTACATCCAGTCTTTGTGCTAAGCTAGGCTAGCGGTGGGTGCGTCAAACAGACTTATAGCACGCACGGAGATGAAAAAGGTATGTGTGGACTTATCTAACTCTGGGGGATAAGTTGAATAGGCTAAAGTCCCAAAAAGTTGGAGTGTTCCTTTAACCATTTAATCAGAAACGATCTGAAAACAGGGCTTTAAGTGTAAAATACCGAACTTGTCCTTTAAAATCTAGCCATAATTTTTTGAGTTCTTATTTTAATGCTTATGTAAACAAAAAGTGCATATTGATGCTAATTTTATTTGTTATTTACTGGTTAATGCGTCGTGTAGGTCTAAAATTTCAATTGTTATGGTCTTAAAACAGTCTTAAATTTGACTTACAAAAGGTCTTTCATGAATTTCTTTCTGATAAACAACCTACTGGTTTTGAGATGTTTTGCATAAAGTTGTTCCAGAAAGAAATAGTTCTTGCTTCATAGTTAGTTTCATTTCTACAAATGGTACAATCTCTGCTAGATTATAGATAAAAAGATTCCCATTCCCCTGCCATTCTGTGATCGGCAGATCATGATTTTGGTGATCGGTAATCGGCCCCAAAAATGCTGATCGGAGCATCTCTAGACATTACTGATGCTCATGTGTAAATAAATAGCATAAATCACTTCTGCCTACTAACAGCCATTCAAATATATCCACCGCAATGTAAACAGAATAGCAAAATCTCACATTTCATCCATCGCACATTATATATACAACTCAGTCCTAGCATTTAGTTATATTTAAATTATTCAAAGTTATTAAACTGTTCTAGATTTATTTAATTAGACTTTTTGATGCTTAACAAAACAGAACCTAGAAAAAACAAAATGAAAAGCCAGAATTTGTGAAAACCATAAAACAGACTTTCTATGAATAGCTTTAGGACACAAGCAAGAGCTTAGTACACTGTACACACATACTATACTGTACCACTACACTGGACAAGCCCTAACACTCTGATCTCACACACTTCACCTGCACTTGTGACTCTCATAATCTGTGTGCAATGCAAACACACGCCACACAGCCGACAGCACATCTATTCACCTCTGAACAAACAGCAGATATGGAAACCCATGAAACACTCCGGCAGCCTGTGTGAAGTCATTCACAATGTTTCATTTGCCAACTCCATCGATTGACTGATTTCTCAATATGAACCCAACACCCCAACACAAGTGCTTGATGAGCGCTCACTTGTGAGAAAATCACATTGCGAGTAGCAGACTTGTTTCCGATTGGTTTCCTGTAAAACCACAACAGTCAAACACATGCAATACATAGCCACAGCTACCTTTCTGTGCAAAGTTTTCTTTAAAGGTGTGGTTGATTATGATTAATTTATGATCATTTTTACTTTAGTTAGTGTGTAATGTTGCTGTTTGAGCATAAAAATCATCTGCAAAGTTACAACGCTCAAAGTTCAAAAACAGACAGAGCGCAATAGAATAGGAGCCCAATAATTCTGACTAAAATATACATTTTGCTCAAATATTTTTTGTTGAACAATAAATGTGCCATATGTAGAATTTTAAACCTAAAAAGTATGTGTATTTTTATCATAGCAGTAACTGTAACTAATGTAATGTTTTAATTAGAATGTCATTTGATTTCAAACCATTTTTGCACATAATATAGCCAACTATTTGTAACAAATTGTCTTTAACAATATTTAAAATGTATGAGTTAGGCTAGTAGTTTTTGGTGTCATAACCTTATTTATTTAGGTTACATGGCACAAAAACAATTAAAATGTATTATTTTATAAACCTATTTTATTCTATTTATTACTTTTATGTGTTGGGGCCAATGAAAAATTTGAAAGGGAGATATTTGCTTTTAAAGAAATAGTTTTTTTAAGGACTACAACAAACGGCTGGTAGGGACTACACGACATTCCTCCCGGGTTAGTGACATCACCAACCCTCAAATTTACATAAAACCCGCCCCCGGAACACGCAGTCCATGTTGAGCAGAGGAAGAGTTGTTGTAGTCGAGCACATTTGTGAGTCTGCTCAAGCGGTCACATCTGTCTTTTCACATGCAATACAGTACGTAACACAAATGCAATAGCATGTGACTCTGTAGGCATCTTACAACAGTTCCCACACGAGCGATTTATAGATCATCAAGACAGAATATGGTAATCAAAGACTTGAAGATAGTTAACTCCACATCAGCAACATAAATTCATCAACTAACCATTCAGAGACATCCTGTTGCTTCTACATGTTGTCACTTCTTGAGTCTCTCCATCATTGTCCGACTCCAGTTTAAACATAAAAGGCAGAACAGTTTCTGTCATTTTAGTGCATGTCTGCGTGAGGTAATCGGAGTTGCTCACACACACATAGGGATGGGTATCGTTAAGGTTTTAACGGTATTACTACTCTTACCGATACTGCTTATCGATCCGGTACTTTAATGGTAGGGGTGTGCATTGGCACTGCCCTCACAATTCGATTCGATTACGATTCACCAGGTAACGATTCGATTCAATTCGATTCTACGATGCATTGCGATGCATCAAAATTCTACTGCACACAACAAGGCAAATTTTTCATCAGTCATGAGGCAATACAAGCAGTCATATATTGAACACCAGATTTTATTGGCTGCTATGTGTGTATTATCACTCTCCTGTATCTTCGACATAAATGTCATTAAACAAAATAAAATTGAATGGTACAGGGTATTGTATATGGCATTTTCAAACCTGAAAAAGAAAACATAAATCACTGCTTTCTAGGGCTGTAATCTCACAGTCGATTAGTCGATTGTTGGTCGATACGTTCTGGCTTGACCAAAATTCTGATTGGTCGATTTTTTGCCGCGTTCATTTCATCCGTTTTGCCGCGTTCATTTCATCCGTTTTGCCGCGTTCATTTCATCCGTTTTGCCGCGTTCATTTCATCCGTTTTGCCGCGTTCATTTCATCCGTTTTGCCGCGTTCATTTCATCCGTTTTGCCGCGTTCATTTCATCCGTTTTGCCGCGTTCATTTCATCCGTTTTGCCGCGTTCATTTCATCCGTTTTGCCGCGTTCATTTCATCCGTTTTGCCGCGTTCATTTCATCCGTTTTGCCGCGTTCATTTCATCCGTTTTGCCGCGTTCATTTCATCCGTTTTGCCGCGTTCATTTCATCCGTTTTGCCGCGTTCATTTCATCCGTTTTGCCGCGTTCATTTCATCAGTTTTGCCGCGTTCATTTCATCAGTTTTGCCGCGTTCATTTCATCAGTTTTGCCGCGTTCATTTTATCAGTTTTGCGCGTTCATTTCATCAGTTTTGCGCGTTCATTTCATTAGGTGGAAAGCATTAATTGCTAATGGGGGTGTTTTTAGAGCACCCCTGTTTCACAGGTAACAGTCTGTCTTCAGAACACCCCCCTTGTTTTCACTTCTTTTGGATTAGCCCAACCCACCGGAGAAGAGAGACAGATTGAGGAAAGTAGGCTAGAAGGTTTGCTGAATATTATTTATTTAATTGAGAGACCGTTTAATTCATAGTCAGTCCTCCTCTACCATGTCAACAAAGACATCGGCAGTGTAGCAGCATTTTTTTTTTGGAAGACGGAAAAAAAATTATTGGAGCCTAATGCGCAGTGCCACTGTTTTCGTTTTGAGCCTATGCTTTATTTTTCAGTTATGCACTTTATTTCGTTTTTGCTCTTGATCTGGTTTGTTTAATAAATATTATTTTTTTATTCAAATGGATGTGTCGAGTAAAAGCTTTATGTCAATAGTCTATTCATGTCTCAGCCGCGAAGCTGCGCTCCTGTGTTCAGCCTCGTCTTGTCTAGTTTCCCGTTCTTCGTAGAATCCGAAATGTGCCCAGATGTCCGCTTTTCCAAGCTTTGGGTGCGTTTTTAATTACTCGTCTATCGCGGTAGTCTCCCTCCGCCTCAGCCGTCTTGATTGTTGTTGTTATGCCCGCGGAAGTAATTGAAACTTCACAACTTTATTGTCCAACTCAAGGCTAGAAAATAAACAGTGACATAATCGATTATGGCACTTTGCCGCATCGATGCTGAATCGTGCATATCCCGCATTGCGATGCATCGCCGAATCGATTATTGTTGACACCACTATTTAATGGTATTTCCTGGTGCCACCAAACAAGCGGACTGAGGGTGCTTTCACATCTGTAGTTCGGTTCCTTTGGTCCGGACCAAGGGCGAAAAATTATACTTTGTAGCATTTTTCAGGAGTTTTGATTACTTTTCACACCACACTGATTGCTCTGTTCCGAATCAGTTGATGAAACAAACCAAAATGCAGTCACATGACAACATCCATAACACTCTTTGACCTGATGTGAACGTATTTCCATAACTGCACTTCGATTGGTCAGAATCAACATGCAGGAAAATTCCAAAAGAACTCCCGGAAGTAGCTAAACAAAGAGGAGGAAAATCCGGCAGACAACACGCCGCTTTTTACTATAGAGAGACGACTGGCAGCGTGGGCTGATTGTATCCCTGGTCATAGTTTATTATATAGTTTGTCTACACCACTTTAGGCAAACAATAAAATTTGAGAATGAAGCGAGGATGCGGCTTGAAAATAATGTTTTAATGCACTGCACGCGGCGAAGGCGCATCGCAAGTCACTTCAGGAGGAGGCGTGCATTAATGTTGCTAAACAGTGACATGCTGCACAGCACCGCTGACTACGGCAGCTGGTTTATTCCAAAAATACGCAGTTCTTTGGCAGATGGGTCTGTTCGAGGTCGGATCACATTCTCACCACAAACGAACCGCTCCAGAGTTCGTTTGAAAGCGCACCGCTTGTTTGATCCACTTTTGGTGCGTACCAGAGTGCGATTGCTGCATTCACATCTGCCCAAAAGAACCACACCAAGGGGGACAACGAACTCGTGCGAACTAAATGAGGCAGGTGTGATAGCACCCTGAGACCCCTGAAAAGATGGTTCGACTGAAATATGAACAACACGAACCAATGACATGTAAACAAACCAAAAACAGGAAGATGAGACCCTAAAAAGGACAGGATGCTCACGCATATCGCTTTTTTCTCGGTTTGTCATCAATGTTCGGTACAGGCACCTGAACCACTTCTCGCAGCAGATCTTAATTTTTGTGTGTGACGTAGGGATTCCTGCCTGTTTTGAGTCCTTTACACATTTTATAAGCTCTTCACGAGTTCTCCGCTGGTCAAAATACCATCATATGTAGCCACGCACATACAAGCAGCTCATTTAGTCCAGCGCACAGCATTGTTTTGGATGTTAGGTACGTTCTGTCATAAAATATACTTATTAAAAGCCGAACCAATCAGGTTGTGAACATTTCTCTGCCTTTAGGTTCTTTAGCGGACCAGGACTAACAGTTTTTTTATTTTTGTCCGAACCAAGCAAACTGAACTACAAGAGTGAACACACCCCTAAATGAACGTCAGTGTTAGTTCAATTCATTTGACTAGTTTAGGTGTCTTTATTTGTTTGAATGTGTAAGAGCCATAACAAACATTTGGGATTGCACAAATGTCAAAACAGAGAACCAATGGCACTTTCGCGATCTTAATGCACATTTTAATTAATTAAGACATATCTCTATTATGCAACTGTCCGTTGTAAACAGTATGCCACAAATGCTGTCCACACACCTCAAGTTGAAAATAACCCAGCATTTCCTTTCATTTTAAAGGCTTGAGTTTGATAATTGATAGGCAAAATGACAAAACAACCAAGCAAATTATCATACTACAAGCAGAAAACCTTCCAACATGATACTTAAATCAAAGTAACATAAACAGCACTCTACCATTTGAGGAGGAAATTATAGGTTGAAACTGAAACTTCACGTATACGAAGCTGGTCGAAACCGAAACTAATTTTTTTTTTGTATTCCTGTTAGCTTGTTAAATCATTCAAACCCAACCATGCTGAACAATTAAACAAGAGCTGAAAAATAGCAATGGGTGACTTACCTTGTTCATGTTTCCCGCTTGCTGGGGATTCATGGCATTGTGTGCCCCCATCTGTGGTGAACCCTGGGTAAGCGCCTCCGCCAACACGCTGCCAGAAACGCTGCCCCCCGGCCCGCCACCTGCTCCCACCGGTGTTCCCTGCATACCCTGACTCTGGTACTGCATACCCGGAGCTGCCCTGCCTCTTCCGGCCTGCCCCATCACGCCATTCATCATCTGCCCCTGCTGAGCCATGTTCTGCCCCATGAGTCCATGAGCCTGGTTGTTATTGTTCATCATGGCCTGGTTGAAACCAGCATTGAGGCCCATACCCGGACTATTGTTGCCCTGACCGGTAGGGGTGCCGACTTGCTTGGGAGGTTGGGTCTGGTGACCGGGTGAGCCCTGGCCCATGGGACTCTTCCCCAAGGCACCCAGTTGTCCACCCATTCCAGACTGAGGGCTGAGGTTTCCAGCCAGAACAGAGCCGCTCCCCGCCTGCAGGAGCTGAGACAGTTGCCTGTGCTTGGCAGCAGCATCCGGGATAGTGCCCCCCATCCGGCCTCCATCTCCATTAGAGGGCATGGACATCAGCCCCAGGTCTCCGTTGGGTATCAGCTCATCTGGAAGATCGTTTTCCAAGTCGAACAAGGACACGAAGTCTAAGAAAAGAGGAAAAAGATGGTATAAGCGCAGGTCATCTCATTACATGCAACTCAACAGATATTTCAGATTGGTCAATTAAACTCAACTCACAAAAATGTCTAATAAATGTCCCATGAAAATGAATATTGTACTTTTTCCGTTGTAAATTTTCCTCTGCTCAACTGATATCATTATGAATGGCAATATACATGTATACGTATTTGTAACTTTTTACTGACTGTTTTGACTCCTGTTAACAATGAAAACAAAGTTTTGACTAATAAAGGTCACCGTTTTTCACACATACACTCAACTTTATGCTTTGAAAACTGTGTGAGGAAGTTAACGCTGTTGTAATGTCTCCTTATTCTCAGCAGGGAGTGCTCAGAATCATGGCTAAAAATAAGAATCACTCCAGCCGCTCATCTGTTACCCCTCGTACCCCCCTAGTCTTCAACAGCTGCTTATCAGTCTGGTCTACCTCCTCACCACTGAGACCAGCACAGCCAGTCGTGTGCTTGTGTTTGAAAAAATTAAGTAAAAAATAGACTATAATTGCAATCAAGCACTAAATAAACAGGCATAAAATGATAATGTACTGTAAAATACACTGAATTAAATGCACAATGTGCATACTGATAAAACTGTGTAATTTGATTGCACTGTAAGCTGCTTTAGATAAAATCACCTGTCAAACGCATAATATAAATTAAACTACAAATACAAGATTAGAAAAATGATACCACATGTCCAGCTCAACAAATTTCAACAAGACATTCTCTCACTTAAAAACATTTGAATGAAGAACAGAAGTGAACACAAAGTATGTGTATTTAGGCGTGTATTTATGTCATTTTTATTCGTGACATGAGACACTTAGAAAAATCGGAATGGGTACAAAGACCAAACCTTTAAAAGTTGGCGCAGATCACGAAGCTCATTAATATAGTAACTGACAATACACCGAAGTATCTACATTTTTTCACACAGAAATACAATAGTCCTCAAAAATGCTCTCAGCATACAAAACCTGGGATGACGTACCTGAAACAATAATGCCTTATAAAGCACATCCCACAAAATATGAAGCTATTTTGACAAAATAGACAAGCTATCGCTGTCGCGATAACCGCAATATTGTAGTACCGCGGTACTGACAAGCCAATCGCAGAGGAATGCAAGTAACCATAGCAACCACGATATTCGCGTTTTCTTTTTTCACAAGGCTATACCCTTCTTGTTTTGAACTTCGTGCATGTGTATTGAATCTTAAATAAGTAAATAATGATAACAAGACTGTTTATCATGGTGATTTGTACAGAGGCTTCGTGGATTTGCACTTAAGTAGGGCCCTATAATTTCCGCGATCATGGAATCACGGAATTGGCACATTAACACGGAATCTAGTGTTAACGCGGAATTTTACATATTTGGAATGAAATTCTGTTTTTGTGAGGGAGAAGAACATATGTCTGGGGAAAATGCAGACCGGGGGAAGCAAATCTGGGCGACACAACCCCTCCCGTCATTTCTGATCGGGGGATCGCTTCATAGACGCTCATTCTGGCAGGCTCTGACGTGCCAGGGCGCAAAGCGGCCTTAGGCCCGGATCACACCTAACGCGTTTTTCAGGTTCGAAAACGCGAGGCACACAGCACTGCTAAAAAATACCTGATCACACCTGAAATAGCAGTTCGCTGCAGTTTTTATGTTGCTAAGCAACCACCGAGTCAGCTGTCAGTCTAATAGCGAGCGCGCGCGCAAAAAAACTTTGGTTTGTTGTCAAGTAAACTTAAACCTTTTACTTCTTTTAAGAAGTGTTTCCCGCTTCATTCGAATGAGCTTTGTTTGATCCATCGTGTTCCTCCGTTGTCACCGTTTGCCGGTTTCGCGTGACCCGCGTTAGTTTAGGTAGTGCACTGCCGCCTAGCGGTGAAATTCGCAACAGCAGCGCATCAAATACCGAATTTAACAAAATTATGATATTGTACCGTTTGAAATATGATATATACCGGTATTTTTGCAGTACCAGTATATCGCGCATCCCTAATGCTAAGCTATGCTAAAAGTGCTACCGCCAGACCCGGAGATCGGCTGAATGGATTCGAAAACAGTAAAACTCAACTGTTGAACTCCATGGGAGTTGGAAAATGAGCCTATTTCCCAAAAAAGTGGAGTGTTCCTTTAAGCCTAAACAGACAGTGAAGGAGAGGTCGACTGAGCGCGTGCGATTATCTGCATCTGTCTTTGAGGTCAAGTCATATTCGTGAAAAGCTTGTCGTGTCCAAGGAAAGCGGAATATTTGTCGTATCACTCTTTTAACATTTAAGGGTATTTACCATGAATGGCGTCAGCGACAGCACTGGTCAGCATTCCACAGCGTGAGGAAGCCACGGTAAAAAAAATCAGCAAGTCACGCATTGAATCAATGCCATTGGTCTCTATTAAGTGAAGCATCAGCTTCAGCGTTACCCATGTGGCGCATTGCTGGTCAGGCTTGAAAAGTGGAGCTCAAAGTTAAAAAATAATTAACACCTTGTTTCATTCCAGCTATCTTTTAATGAATCAGCGTTTTTTAAAGTGTTCTTTGAATTAACGGTTTAAAGACAGTCCGTTGCCATAATGTTCTGCGCACTGAGTGACAGCCTTTCAATGCGCAGAGACGCTGTTTAGTTTCGGTTACATGGATTACTGAAAATGTCCTTGTTTTTGTGCAAGCTGACCACATTGTAACAGTTATTTATATAGCAAAAAATAAATATAGGCTTAATAAATAAATGGCGATAATATAATAATATATGAAGCTATAACACTTTATCAACAAAAAAAAATATTTGAATAAAAAATATAGAAGATAACAGGTGTGTACATGTGGTTTGAAGGCGATCTTTAAAAATTCTGCTTATAAAACTTACTATCTAGTTTTTTAGTGAATAAAATCTTAAAGGGTCAGTTCACCCAAAAATAACAAATCTGCCAACAAACACACACCCTTATGTCGTTCCAAACCCATAAGACTCATTCATCTTCAAAACACAAAGAGGTAAAGTTTTGGATTCATGGACTTAAAAAAAAAAATATTGAATGGCTTCAAAAGACTACAGTAAGTCCACTTTTAAGATACTTTCATAATACGGGAAAGAAGTTGCCAGGATAATCTTCAAAAAAAAATTTGTGTTCCCCTGAGTAAAGTCAGATTTGGAACAACATGAAGGTGTTGACAATTTCCATCTTTCTGGGTGAAATAAACCAACAAAATGTAATACTAGTCATCATATAAAGCAATACAAATCATACCAGTCAAATGTCTACAACAGGCCCTCATCTCCAAGTTGGCATAAAAGCACTGCGCCGTTGAATCCAGGCAGTCGCTCAGACGGGCCGATCTCCCCATTGCATCCTTCCCCAAATCAGTCATGCTTCAGCCGAGACATTAAACCATGCAGCGAGCCGTCTGCCTGAAGCTGGTGGAGGGCAGCGTTTACACGCTTGGCTGTGTTTGTATGTACACTAATGCAAACACGGCTGGAATAAAAGCGCACCCACGGCTGCCACACGCTCACAATAACGAGGGGGAACACCCAGCTGGCAAGCAACACACCCACTGCAACCATCTCAGACAACAAAAAACACCGAAAAAAAGACCACAGAGACTTAACACAAACCCACAAATTAGCATGCATGCTAGCGGACACGTGCATGTGTTGACGTTCTCACACCAGCAATCCACCGTACAGTAATCTGGCAACCACCCACAACTGTCTCGCATCACGGTTGCTGTCGCACGGACATCACTACTCGCATTACCTTCAGAAAATGACTAGTTTTACTAGAATTAGGAAGACAGGAAATAACGGATCTCTCCACGCCGAGCTGTGGAATTTCCTGATGCGAGTCTTAAGTTATGCTCTTAAGCAAAACGCTACTTTCTGCAACACAAAACATGCTGCTTCGCAAGAAATTGAACCGGAAAGCACGCTAGGCAAGTACATATTTAACAATTTGATATTTTCTGGAGACCAAGTGGTGCTTGCATGTGCAAACTCACCGCCACAATGCTATGAAGCTGTGGGTTGATGATGTCTCTAAAAACCATGACTCTACAAACCATCAATTCATAATTTCAATCTTGCATGTCCAAAGGTAAAGCATGCAATCTAATATCCGTCTAGTAGAAAGAACTAGTAAAGCATGAAATAAATCACACCAAAGCATGAAACAATTCAGTAAGATGCTTAAAAGATAATTTCACAAATTATTTCTGCATTTAAAACCATCTCTCACACACACACACACACACACACACACTACAGCAGTGGTTCTCAACTAGTGGGCCTCAGCAAACTTTCAAGTGGGCTTGCAGGATGACTTAACATTTAATGAATATATTATTTAATGTTTAAATTCATTAATATTATAAATATGCTTATATAAAAAAAAATAACAAATTAAAACGCTAAAAAACTAAAAAAACTAAACCCAGACGTAAACTGAAATATCTCTTATGGGCTTCAAATATTTTGTTGGATATTGTGTTGGACATTGAGACTAAAAGGTTGCGAGTCACTGCACTAAAATCCCAGCGAAACCGTGATATTCAGCAGACTGAAACCTCAACAGATCCCGCATGAAGACTTGCACGCAAAATGGGGATGAAAAGAAACTTCTGCTTTCCTCAAGACTGATGTGAATTGCCATCAAATTGATTATTAGCAGCCCAAATAGGAACACGCATAAAACACACATTTGAGATGCAGTCAAATCTCTATGAATAACTTGCAACGAGATCTCATTCAAAAGAGCATATTAAAATAAATATTAGGGTCAGTGTCATTAGCTACATCCCACAGCGATTCTTACACAGTCAGCAGTTGAACAGCTCCAAAAATCACTATCAGTTCAAGTGTGTAAAACTGGACCATCTTTATTATAGAGATGATTATTACACGTCTAATGAAGACATTTTATGATAATAAATGATGCACTGACATCATTTTTACTGATATGAAAATAAAGCTTCCATTTATGAATGACAATGCATTTTAGGTAATAATCAATTAGCCTAAGTAATCATCAACATTCGAATAAAAAATGAATTGCACAAACATTTAAATTGCACACAAGGCAGTTTTTTTTATATCAACTGTTTGATAACAGAATTGTTTCTACTCCAACTTGTTGAAATATAAACATTAAATGGTGGCTGTAATTAACAATTAAAATGTTCTCATGACCGATTTATTCAGACATACATTAAAATAATGAATGTTACAATGTTACAAAAGGGTTTTTCCTGCATTATATATATTTTGGCGGCCCCCAAGATAAATCTTTGTCCCACCAAAGATTTATGTGTGACAGTACCTGCCGTTCTGCAGTACCGGGTAGGACTGTAACGATTCCTCGATTAAAGTCAATTGCAATTTACCTGTGTCGAGTAACCGGCAAAATACTGGAAGTGGCGCGTTTTTACAGACGAAAATCCATGAACCGCATTTTTACATAGTTTTCTAAGGCTACGCGATATATATAAAACCATTTACAATAATAATATAGCATAGTGCTAATGTAAAAATCAAAGGCTGCGATTCAGTAAAAATAAAATACCTCCGTTCACAGTAAACACCACTCCATATAAACTCACTCTCTGCATGTGCTGTTTGTTTAGGTTTCCAATAACGTGCATTTGGGAATGTAAAAAGTCGGACGCGGTTTGTGTTTCATAGTTGCACTGTTATCATTTAAATGCGTGGATCGTAGGGCTGGACAATAATTCAATATCAATATATATCACGATATTTTCTTTTCAATAACGGTGATATGATTTTTTAACACATTTCGATATACATTACAGGCATGGGCTACGTTTACGTTTTCATTTTTACTGCGTGATAAATATATAAGCAGCACGGCACAACGGTTCATATGTTCATTGTCTCCAAATTGACCGTTCGCAAAGATCCGCCCTCTTTAGTTACTGTTGCTATGTCCAAGCTACGCCGCTCTCACACTTATGAATGAACATAAGTAATGTTGTACTAACCGCGGAAAGACGTCAGTAACGTTACTAGGGCTGCAACAACGAATCGATAAAATCGATAAAAATCGATTATTAAAATAGTTGGCAACGAATTTCATTATCGATTCGTTGTGTCGCACGACACGGAGCTGTAAAAAAAAATTGTGCGTATATTCTGTGCTATTGTTAAGCCCCACAAAAGGGACAAAAACATTATAAAGCATCATAAAGTTGTCGTGCACTATATTATAAGTGTTCTAAAGCCATTATATAGTATAATGCGAGATAGAAATGAATATTTAAGTCATTAAATTCAAGATCACGTACACTTTTCCCTCCGCTGTGGCTGTCAGTCATTCTCCATTCAGCATCAAGCACCGCGTCGCGTTCGGTTACGAGTCAACACGATGAAAAAACTCTCCAAGATGATTTAATGTTACTATAATTATACTTGATCTATGGTTTTGCATTAAACAACTTTATCTTGCTGGACTTTATTGCTGTACCTTAACTACTTTCTACCGGGTGTCTCTCAACACTGCAGTAGAGTCAGAGCACTATAACTGTTCTTCACCGCGCACAGTAACTGACATTTAAAACTGTTAAAAGAAAATGCTTAATAAACTATTGCATAGATAGATACTGTATAATACACTACGCATCAATATGTCTTTCCTTTGTGATTTGAACTTTTCAATGCGGACTCGAAGCGCTGCGCGCTGTGACTCGTGTTGCTTCAAGCGCATCATTCTGCGCTCGCGATGCGCATAAGCGCTGTGTGCCGCACTGTACTGGAGCCTTTCATATCATAATACAGCGACGCAATGAACGATTATTAATAGCCTTTCTAGTTCTGTACTATCCATCATGTTGCTGCCTCATTAAACCGCTGTGCTATACATTTACAGTCTCAATTTTATAGTAGGCTATAAAATAATTAATCTTTTTGATTTTTGTTATCTTGTTTTTCATTAATGTATTTTACAACAATACAAAGAGCAATGTGTAACGTTTTACCAGATTTAGTGTTACATTTATTCTCATATTTGTTCCCCACTAAATGTTTTTTTTGTGCACTTGTGATTTTTCTAGACTAAATTTTACTGCTTAATTATCCACTATTCTAGTTTATAATAGCATTTTTTGTCATAGATTATGGTCATATTTTTTTTGATTTGTTGTTTTTCTTTGTAATAAAGTTGTCTATTAAGTAGATTGTGTTTAACACACAAAATAGTGATTATCAGTTCAACACACATAGTTAATAGAAATTCTACTTGATTTAAAAAAAAAATTGCCCTGGTATCGGATTGGTATCGGTCGATACTCAGAATTTTTGGTATCGGATCGGATCGGTTCTGAAAAAATGGTATTGGTGCATCCCTATCAAGGAGCGACCTGTTTCCACGACCACTTTCTGAAGATTTTTTTGCACTGTAAATTTGCACTGTCAGTTCTGTTTTTGAATAAAGGGTTGGGAATGAATGCCCCCCCCCCCCCCCCGATTAATCGAAAAAATAATCGACAGATTAATCGATTATTAAAATAATCGTTAGTTGCAGCCCTAAACGTTACACTCCGTTTTTCAAGTTCAAATCCTCCAACGGTAATCTACTAAGTTAACTCTCCTGACTGCTTTGTCGGACAAAAATGGCGGATTCGGCGAATGGAGTTATTATGTGCAAACAGCTGGAAACTATTAGGGATGCACCGATTGATCGGCTGGTGATCGGAATCGGCCGATTTTCACGTGATCGGCCGTAATCGGTGACCGGCCGATCACTCTGACCAATGCCGATTTTTAAAACCGGTCAAAGAGAAGCGCGCGAGCTTCAAGCAGAACCGTCGCGTCAGCAGCAGTGAATCGCGGGTTTCGGCGCCGAGACTTTTGTAGCAGCTGCTGTGACGCTGCACTACAAACGCTTCCAGTAATACTCCGGCGGCTGCAGCTGCTGTGATGCATTTACGCTGACGCGCCACTCACGGTCGTTCACGCGCCTCTCACGTTTGCCATGTGAAACTGTCGTTCACGCGCCGTTCTCGTTTACAGTGTGAATCGCGATTCGCTCGTTCACACGCCGCTCGTTCACGCCCCGCTCACTTTTGCAGTGTGAAGCGGTCGTTGACGTGCCGCTCACGTTTGCAGTGTGAAACAGTTGTTAACCTGCAACTGGGGACAAAACAGAAATGCTTCTGTTCGCGAAGAAAAACCTGCCATTGATGTACAAGTGATTGCAATAGGCCTGTGTGTGTGTTAGAAATATATTTATACTACAAGGCTATTTATTTTATTTGTTATTTTATAATATTTTATTGCTATTACCTATTTTTCCCTGTTTTTATACAGAAGTGTGTGCTTGTGTGTGTTAGAAATATATTTATACTACAAGGCTATTGGATGTGAAAAGAAGGAAATGTTTTGTTTTTTTCATAACACACTTCACTTAATGTGTGTGAATTTCCCACACCGGGAGTAATTATTTGTTTGAATGTTCTATAGCCTATTCTATGCAAAATGTTCTATTAAAGAAAATATAGACAAAAACATTTGTGTGTGTTGTAAAGTGGTTAGAAAAAATAAAATCGGAATCGGCTAAAATCGGTATCGGCAGGTCAAACTTGATGAAAAATCGGAATCGGCCTAGAAAATTGAAATCGGTGCATCTCTAGAAACTATATTTGTGCAGTGTGCACAACAACCCGATCACGTGTTTAGCGTTCATGTAAACGCTACATTCAGATGAATTCAGGGAGTCATCACTCAAAATGTCCCTCAGCAACAAAACATCATCATAAATTAATCGAAACCCAGCATAGCCTACTTGCCTCACAGACCTGAGAAATATATATATATTATCTACAGAACGCTTTAAATCATACTTTTAATCTAAGGATGCACCGATACCGATACCAGTATCGGGCCCGATACTGAGCTCATGTACTCGAAAAAAGGCCCCGATACCAACAACCGATACCAGGCAGCGTGTGTACAGTGTTTGTGTCCAGACAAAGAAACACTGACAACAGACATTATAATGGGGATAAAAAAGAAGGCTGTTTATGAAGTAAATACTTTTTTTAAATTTGTTTTCCACAGCAACTCTGAGCACTTTACATATTCTTTATCCTGGCGGTCCCACTTTATATTAAGTGGCTTTAACTACTATGTACTTACATTGAAATTAATAATTTGATACAATGGACTTATTGTGTATATGTTTTTACATTGTACTTATATTTTAAAAATACCTGCTTGTAATTACAGCGGTAATTAATTTATGTAATTACACTGTTGAATGACCTGTTCCTTACACCTTAAAACACCCTTAGGCCTATACCTACCCATACCAGCACACCTGTCCCTAACCTTACCCGTATCACACCTCAACAGCAGAAAAGGTATTTTACAATACAACATGAACACAATAAGTACATTGTACTTATTTTTCTATGCAAGTACTTAATATAAAGTGGGACCAACTTATGTTTATTTTACAGTGATTTCACATTTCTTGTGTGAAGGCTAAATACAAATAAAATATTAACTATTTATTTGTACCATTTTTATTTCTAAAATATATCGTTTTATGAAGAGGTTTCAGAGACTTGGCAAATACATTTTTCAGAAGTTTGTAGGTACAGATATTAATTGTGGGCGTTCTTGGCAGTTTTTCCTGAGGCTTTTATATTGTTCATATCGATATCGGAATTATATCGTATCGACCGAAATTAAGAATTATATTGTGATTAGGGATGCACGATGATATCGGCACACCATTGGTATCGGCCGATAAAAGCTTAAAATGACCATCATCGGCAGATATTAATATTTCTGCCGATGAGCCTTGCCGATAGGGGGGCGGCGTGTTTCCTACGTGCACGTGACGACCGTGAACATAGCATGAGAGGCATTTCGAGCACGGGTGTCAGTTTGGTTTGAAATGTGCTGGGTACAGAGACGCATTCGGAAGTGCTGGGTACAATGACACATATTTTTTTCCCTTTCGCGCAGGTCATGTTTTGAAAGACGATGTCCTGTAGCTTACTAATGTAAGCTCTCCAAGCTACTATGCTCTTCACAGAACAAAATATTTATTTTTATTTTATTTTTCGTGTGTGCATTTATGAGGAAAAAACAATGTTACGGACGTGACAGTTCTCGGTTATGGACGTGACCGCTCTGAAATAGTCTCTAAAAGACTGCAAAAACTTCCTCAGAGACCTCAATCAGAAAGCACAAAGTCTTTCTTTAAAGTGAATTTAGTTATGTATTAATTGTATCTTAATTTTAATCAATGTTTCATCAACCACTTGCCTGTATTGAATAAATAAGTAAAGCAGATAATATATCACGACACGGAGGCGCATGAACTGGAGCTCATCTCATAAATTAATCGAAACCCAGCATAGCCTACTTGCCTCACAGACCTAAGAAATATATATATATTATCTACAGAACGCTTTAAATCATACTTAATCAGAACAATTCAAAACGAAAGAAATCTATGTAATCCGTATGAAATGTGCATTTCTCTCTGGCGCTCTCTGAAGAGAAAAAAAAACATATTAAACATCACTGTTTCGGGCAACGATTTGGGCCATTTTGACTGAAAATTTCCAATTGCTGAAATTTCGGTGCATCACTAAAACAAAATATTAAAGTTAAAATATTAACTTTAATGGAAACATTTATTGTACATACTATTGTGCACAGATTTGTTGTACACTAATTCAGCGCATTCCTGTTTGCATACCAGAAATAAGGGTATTTGCTAGAATTGTCTTTATGCAGCAGAGTCATGCTGACACGAACAGCGATCAGGCGGATCCGTAATATATCTGCTGATAGACGGATAGATGCCTGCTTTTAAACGCTCCCGTGTGTATCTATGCAAGCGCTCTGTGAAGAGCGTCAAATATGTCATTGTTGATCATTGTAGCCAATCACAGACATGTTGAGCACGTCAACACAACAGCCAATCAGAGGGGTTTAAGAAACCGTTCAGCAGCGCTCAAAATGCAAGAGGGAAATGCTGGTATCGTCACATTTTTAAATTTCAAGTCGGTACTTTTTGACAACTCTAGTTTCATCTGCATCAACTTCTCTAGATAAAACAACCTCTAAGACATGAGCATTTTTTTTACCAAGCTCTAATGTTTAGGTTCAGTCATTTCACTTTATTGGCAATTAGAGATGCACCGATTGATCGACTGGTGACCAGAATTGGCCGATCACCGGCGACATGCCGATTTTATGCCGGTCAAATGCACTCGGGCGCCGCATGATTAACATCGCACAACATCAGCATCACACGTGCACACAGAACTTCCGCACATGTAGGAAACCTCATGAATTACAGCCGTTTCACACCGCAAGCGTGAGCAGCGTGTATTTTTTTTGCCGTGCATGTTAATAAATGAGTGCATTCACACCGTGAGCAGGAGCAGCGGGTGAGCGTGAGCATCAAGCAGGAGCGTCGCGTTTTGCTGCGCTGCTCACGCTCAATTAAAGTGAAAGCACACTTTTGATGGACAAAATAAATATAATTTCACACAAAAAGTGCCCAAAATGCACAGAATTTGCATGTCTATTGTGTTTTAACAAAAACTGGAGTAGGCTATGTCAGAAAAGAAAATGAAGACTCAAAAATTGATAGAAAATTTACCCATTGACTTGTTTTTATTATTCAGTTTGGGTAAAAGTATATGGTGTTTTATAAAAAATTATTTGGTATCGGCAGGTCAAACTCAATGAAAAATCGGGAATCGGCCTAGAAAAGTGTTATCGGTGCATCTCTATTGGCAATGAACAGGTTATTATATTATCCCCTTTACACAGTCTTTACTGGTAATTTACAGATCAAGTGTGAACAGGACCTTTTCAAAAATACCGGTAAATTACCGGTAATGTGCTCTGTGTGAACACTAGGGTTGGGAATCGTAAGAAAATTTCAGATTCCGTTTCCCATTTAATAAAAATTATTAAAACTAATAAAAAAATAGTAGAAAGGGAAAAATGCACAATCTTTTTTGTGTTTATTTCTTATACTTGTCAAATGAGTTTAACAGACCGGTAATGTCAACAAATTCAACATATTATTGAGCAATATTTGCCAAAATAATTAATTTTTCTGAAGGAAAATAAACATTTCTGCATTCTCTAGGATAATTTGGGAGCTCTCTTGGCTTATTCCATCTCCAGCAGTGGAGAATACCCTCTCAGAAGGGGTAGAATATGCTTGAACACACATGTAAGATCCAGACAGGTGAAACTGAATATTTTTTAAATCGGTTTAAATGATTGATTTATAAAGACTTCACTTGTTTCTTTGCTGGATGAACCAGCGCTTAGTTTATAACTAAAATATTAGAAATGTTTTAAAACAGCCAGTCATTGTAGCCTACCACTCGGGGAGTAGGCATTTAAAGAGACAGATTATGTGATACGACTCAGAAATGGACATCGGGCAATGGCAGCACGAGATGTTCAGACGAACGCAAGAGCTAAACTTCTACAAGCTCAATAACATCCACAGCAAAATAAAAGTAGTTAAGTAAAATAGTCGGAAATCTTTGCCTATTAATTAGATGTGCAAGGCAAGCAAGCAAGTTTTGGGGTTGTTATGGACAATTAAAAATGTGAACATGCACGTTGCACTGTTGTGCGGTGGACTTCCAGTGAAATTCGGAATGAATAGAGTCTGCGTTTCAGGGATGGAAATGAAAAATTTTGTCCACCGGCCACTGTGGCTGGTGGATTTCAAAATCTACCAGCCACTCAATGTTTTTACCAGCCACTTTTTTGTTTTTAAATCGACAATGTGTAACTGCATGTGAAAATTGATACTAGAAGATCTACAATACTTAAGCAGTGGGCTTTTCTAAACAGTATTTTCATTTGATCCAGCTGGGCTGTCTTTAGGCTGGTAAGTGCCTTCATGGCAGCTGTATTCTCCGTAGAGATGGGCATTGATAAAGGATTTAACGATTCCGATTCCATTATCGATATTGCTTATCGATCCGATTCCTTATCGATTCTCATTGGGCGAGGGAATAAGTACAAATTTGTTTGTTTGTATTAACTCGCTTTAATATCTGATCAGTAGACACAGCACAGAGCACATATACACTAATTATGTGTAGCAACCTCAGAACAAATCTAAAAGTATAGGTGAGCTACTTCTCAAAGTGAGTGTGTGTGTGTGAGTGAGCATGTGTGCGTTTGTGTGTGAGTGAGTGAGCGCAAGAGAGTGCGTGTGTGAGCGCTAGTGAGTGAGCGAGAGTGTGTGCGTGAGCGCGAGATAGTGTGTGAGCGCTAGTGAGTGAGTGTGTATGTGCCTCTGCCATGTTTGCCGCGTTCTGAATCAAAACAACGCAGCGCGTGTGACGTCATGACACATTTGCAACGAGCGGAACCGATACGCGGAATTGTTAAGCAGGCATGCTAACGATTCCAAGGAATTGATCCACTGGGCACCGGTTCTGAAGAAGAATCGGTTTCTCGATTCCCATCCCTAGTTCTGCTTTTCCTTGAGCTTTCTTTATTACATGGATGTGGCATTTTGACGATTCGTGGTCTTTTATTGCTTCAAGTTTGAGATTTTTTGTCCCAACAATGAAACTATTAGTTTTGGCCTCTTCCGAAGCGTGACGTTGACATAACGAGCAGTGCATTGTTAGATTGGTCCCGTCATAAACTAACCAATCGCGGGACTCTCCGTTGTCTGCTTTCCTCCATCGTTCTTTAAAAAGTTTTTTTATTTTTGCCTCTTTGTCCACGGGCTCCTCCTGAGATGTTTTCTCTGCGGACCTCTTAACACCTGCGATGTAACGCCACATTATTTTTGAAGGTGCGCCGCCTCTAAAGTGTTCGGGTGACACAGTATGCTATTTTATCTACCCACCACGGTGGCCGGTAGGTGAAGCGAGTTTACCCGCCACAACACAAAATCACCCCGCATTTGGCTGGTGCTAATTTCCATCGTTTCTTTAATATCGAGGCTCCATAGTTTGTTTCTTGTATGATTGTTAGGCCTGCTGGTATAAAATGAACAGTCTTCAGAACAGGCTGCTGATATTCTGGGGATACAACATAGCCAATAGGCTATGGGGACTTTAACCTTTAAATATATTTGCTGCATTGGATCAGTATCCTTTCTAGAACAGGCAAGAGCTTTCTAGCTCGCGTCAGCAGCGCCTTGCATCGCCCATAGACCTTAAAACAATCAGCGGATGGGTGCGGCTTTGAAAATTGGTCAAAAAAGGTAGGTGTGGATAGATGGAGGACGGATGATGAGTTTTGTGATGCGGTTGCGAATTAAATAAATAATAGCCCATCCGCGCATCTCTACTAAGCATGCAGCATTCAGTTCATTATACAAAACTACAAATAATGCATATCTGCCCATTATATTATCAGAATCCACTTTAGATCGCAATCAGAAGTTTACAAGCTTCTTGTTGTTTTAAGTGGGTTTTGAGTGAAGTCATAATTTCCATCAATTGTAATGTGTACGTTGATGCTAATTGTAGCTCTAATCCACCTGTTTGTGGTTCTAGTATAGGCTAGTACCTTTATCTTAATTTACTGTTGTATGTTATGCAGCGGACTAGGTTAAAAAAAACAAATGGAGAAACCTACAAGATATATAGACGAGGAAAAATGTATTCCCGGTCAGCGGTAATACGTACCGATCAGCTATCATGCAGGTGTGAATTAGCAGAAGGCGATCAAACGTTTCGCGTTTGATGTGAAAGCACCGGTCGTCTGCGAATTTGATTTATCGCGTCATGCTCAGTGTGAAAGGTACTTTGAAGGGTAGTTCACCCCAAAATTGACATTTCTGTCTTTAATTACTCACCCATGTCGTTCCAAACATGTAAGCTTTCTGACCTTCTTCATAGACAGCAGAACAGCGCTTCCTGGTTCTACGTCAGAACCTCCGGCTCATTATTGGCCAGATCCTGCATCACACGCATCTGTCGTGGTCTCACATGACCAGCGTCGCCCAATGGGGAGGTGGCGATCTGACGTAGAACTCGGAAAGCGCTGCTCTGTTTACACTACATCAACAGCGGAGGAGAATGAAGCGGAAGAGAAGAGATTGTTGAATTAAATCATTATTTTTGGGGGGTTATTACACACAAAAAGTTTTCTTGTCGCATCACTATTTTAATGATGTCTTTACTACCTTTCTGGGCCTTGAACGTTGCAATAACGTTGTCTATGTGGGGTCAGAAACCTCTCGGATTTCATCAAAAATATCTTAATTTGTGTTCTGAAGATGAACGAAGGTCTTACGGGGATGGACCGACATGAGGGCGAGTAATTAATGACAGAAAGTCTTACCTGAACCCAGTTTGGGAGGATTCTTATGTGCCAGTTAAGTCTCACCTGAACCTGGCTTGACGCGACAGGTGAGAACTGGATGGCGACGAGTTTATTTAACTAGCTTGTATTATTTAACATACTTCTATATCAATCATATTTAATTTGTTAATCTTAACATTTCCTAATACATTTCCAAGATTAAAAGTTGTATCTGTAACTTTAGTTAATGCCCTGTGAACTAACGTGAACATTTTTATGAACTTACTGTAAGAATATATTGCTCATTGTTAGTTCATGCAAGTTAATTCATTAACTAATGTAACCTTATTGTAAAGTGTTAGATTGCTTTTTGACCACTTCGATCACAAAGTTACTTCGCAAACAACAGTAATCCTAATAAGATTTATTGTTAATAATAAAATAAAAATTACGTATTTGTATTGTCAAACAATCTAGTTATTGCCAAAAAAATAAGTAAAACTCAGCTCTGCATATCAGTTATCAGAAAAGTAAACAAGACATATCTAAACTGACATATTTCAACCAATATTCACACTTTAACTTGATCGATTTTCTTTAACACCAAGCCCTGCCGACAAATGGCGCAATTTGATGGCTGTCTATATAAAAGCACTCAATAATACTCAACACAATTTTAAAAACGCATATAAATATATAACGTAATTATCTTTCAATTACATAACAGTTATTAATTCACAAGTGAGAATAAGTACCTAAACCATTAACTCAAAACAAAAAAACTAATCGTTTAGGTCACAAATAACAATTGTAATACTAATAAGAATTATTATTAATAATAACAATATAACATTTATAATGCATCCGTTTTTAATTTCGGTCTAATGATAATCCAGAATATTACGCCGTAAAAAAAAAATTCTGCATTCCAGTTAACGTTAGCAGAAACATTAGTTTAAAAACTATGGATATCGAAAAAGCATAACTGGCAAATCTTTAGTAAGACCTGGATCTGGCTTCTGATAGAGAGGAGAGAGTCCCCACAAAAACCGAGTCTTACCTGCACTGACCGATCTGTGGTGGGACAGGTGAGCAGCATACCTGGACTACTCTGATGATGAGACTTACCCTGGTCCTGATCAGGACGGTTTTCTCATAGGACAGGTGAGATCGCTACCTAAACCTGACCTGAGAGATTTCTTATTGAACACGTGAGAGTTTAGTCTGGTCTAAAGGGTTTCTGATCTGACACTTGACGTCTGAGCAAATGTATTATTACGAGACAGGTGACCTGACTGAGAAGTTCTTATCTAGATTTTTGACATGACAGATGACGTCTGAGAAGTTTTCAGATTTGACAGGTGAGCATCTTACCTGGAGTGTCGGAGGAGGACAGCGCAGGTGAGTTCAGTTTGGGCCGCTTTGCGTTGGGAGGACCCATATCCAGTAGATTGTCACGCATCGTGCTCTCTCTCTCGCTTCTCAAAAAAACACGTCAAAGCAATAAATGCGTCTTCCAAGAGCCCGGAAGGGGGACAAAGCGAAATAAATCAAATCAACCCTCGGGTTTTTCTATTATTATTCAGCGATCAGGAGCCAATAATTAACAGATGGGGCTCAAACGCGACTCGACAGCGCCCCGCTCCGCCATCGCCATTCACCCCATGATAATCCAACACCCAAAACCCGCATAATTAACCTTAATGATCGCCCCGAACCCCACGAAAATAATTATATCATCGTTAAAACCGAGAAATACACGACGAGGGCGAAAAATCTCGATTCCTTTAAGTGGTTCGCGTGGGTCTCTTCAAAAATGCAATTTTCTGCGAATAAAAATAAAGACCTTCATGCTCCATGTCCAGCCCGAATCGAATAAGCAGTAAAGTCCAGCAATATAAATGAAAAATGAGAAAAAAATAATTATTTTTTAATATAGGCGAGTGGCACAGGAGCGCCGCTCGCGCTGAAGGGGGAAATCAGATATACGGGGGTTTTCCAGCCGACCACAAAAACGGCTCCATTACGCTGATATTCGCCACAAAGATCCACGATTTGGCCCAAAGCTTGTCGTTTTCGTCGCTGGGGAAGCTATTTGGGCCGGTTCCGATGGAGCAGGTAGCGTAAAAAATGATATAATGCTCTCCCGAAATCCTGACGCTCATCCGCGACAAGATGGCGGCTGTTGATTCCTTCGATACAAAAAGTTTTTTTTTCTTTTCCAGCCAGACTGTGAAGGAGGAGGGGCTGCGCAGCCACGCCCCTTACGCAAACGTGTACGTCACGCGGTAGTGACCATAACGACCGCTAGAGGCCGGTGTTTACATGTAAATGTCGAAGATGTAGTATTCAGTCGGTTCAAATTTGAGTGTACCCTCACAAAAGT
>JARPMJ010009093.1:0-29757 GCA_033366665.1 Phoxinus dragarum | reverse complement strand
TGATCTGCTGAGATTTTCTCCCTGCTGCATATTACATATTAAATGTGTATATTATATCATTCAATACATATATCACTGGAAAATGGAAAAATTAAGAATTCTATTTAGAACAGACACAATAAGTGTTTCCCTCCAGTATTGTGTCAACGTAAATACCATGGTTACCCCCTGTTTGAAGAGGTTTGAAGATGATTTTTTATAGTTGTAGAGCTGTAACATTACCTGCAGTGTTCAAAGTGAAATATATAGCATTCAAATCTAAATATAACTTGTTCATATTTCATGAAACATTTATATTATTAATTGTTTTATAATTTAGAATTTCTTAAAAGTATTTAAAATGAATACATTTTATTTAGTATTAAAAAAATAAAAATAATTATATATATATTATTGACACACACACACATATATATATATATATATATATATATATATATATATAATATATATATATATATATATATATATATATATATATATATATATATATATACACACACACACATATAATTGTGTATATATATACATAAATAACTTTATATATACACAGTCATTAATTTTATTTACATTTGATTAATTATTGTGCTTAGTTTTCGTCATTGAGAGACCACATGAAATATTTGAACATATACAAAAATATATTACACTGCAGAAACAATTTAAACACTAATTTGATGAATACGTGGTAGCCAATTACAGCATCAATGATCATACTTCTAAAATCTTTATATTTTAACAGTTCAATTATATGTCATAAACTCGTGCATCATTCATACCCAGTAACTGGGGTATTGGTAGAAACTCTTCTTTATGGTCACGGTCAGTTTTTGTAAACTGTGCCCCTCATGACACGTTCTGGATGAATATCTGCCGCTCTCACATCACGCTTTACACATCATCAGCCATCACCACACACACACACACACACACGAGCATCATCACAGTGCTGACCATCACATCTGTCTGCACACACAGAGAATCTGTCACACAACACTGACACCTACTGACCGTCCACAGGAACTGCGGAGACTAATTTGAGAAACACTTTTGATTTATCGAATTCTCAGGGTTTGACTGCTAAACTAAAGATAACGTGTGTATGTGTGCGTGTTTGAGAATGTGGGAATGTCGAGGCCAAACATTGCAAAAATCCAACCCTGAGAGTTCAATGAACCCTCTCTCTGTGTGTGTGTGTGTTCTTTCAACTGACTTACAAATCAGCCACCTGTATGCAAATCAAACCTCATAGATTACCAGTTACCCCGTGGCACCTAGATAATACAGCTGATTAACTAGAACTATTAAAAGTTATCCATTAGGATTAATTCAAGTTTTTCATTGTTCATGTTAAGTCAATATGTATATGAAACTAATATCAACAAAGATGAATAAAAGCTGTAAATATATTGATACGTTAGCTAATGAATTAACTAATATTGACAAATGAGACCCATTTACCATCTTTTTCAATCAACCCCCCTCAAACACACACACACGTCTGCAGTCGAGAGTGGAAATTTGCCCAGAAAGTTTTAAACTACAGCCAGACGAGAAAAAGTAGGTCAGAGAGAGAGAGAGAGAGAGAGAGAGAGAGAGAGAGAGAGAGAGAGAGAGAGAGAGAGAGAGAGAGAGAGAGAGAGAGAGAGAGAGAGAGAGAGAGAGAGAGAGAGAGAGAGAGAGAGAGAGAGAGAGAGAGAGAGAGAGAGAGATGAGAGAGAGCGAGAGAGAGAGAGAGAGAGAGCCGGAGAGGAGAGAGAGAGAGAGAGAGAGAGGAAGAGAGAGAGAGAGAGAGACTGAATCTTTACCATCATTGATGTTGAGTATCTGTCCAGCATTCATTCTCTTCTGTTTCTCCTCTTTTCTCTTTTTCCGCTTTCTCTTTTGCCAGTTTGGCTCGACGAATCTTCTCCTCTGCTTCTTTCCGTTTCTGGTTCTCTTTCACCGCTTGCTGTAAAAAAACACATGTATGCAGTAAAGAAGAGCTGAACTTCAGATTCCGTTCGTTCAGCTGAGGAGAATATAAAGTTATAAAGCGTTACGATGAACAGGTGAAATCACAGCACAGATAAGATCATAAAGTGTGTGTTTTTGACATGGAGTCTCTGCTCCCTTACGACCGAGAGAATGCAAGTATGTCTAGACAAAAGTCTGTTTTAATATACTAAACACAGACTGATGACTGAACCATATGCTACACACACACACACACACACTCGGACACGCATGCACACATACATGCACCGCACGCACGCGCGCACACACACACACACGTTGGTACTATAAACACTGATTCTACACAGAAATATAAATGCACTACGGTTTAAAAGTTTGGGTTGATTTAAACTCACATTTTACAATAAATAATACTCTTATTCAGCAAGGATGGATTCAATTGATCAAAAGTGAGAGTAAAGACATCTATAGTGTTACAAAAGTTAAAATCGTGCAATTGCGAGATATAAAATCAGAATTTAGAGTTATTCAGCTTATTTTTTTATTATTTGACCATTTACTGCATTGTGTTATTCAGAAGTGCCCACACAATCACAGAAAACAGCTTAAAGGTACAATATGTAAGAATTTTGTAATAAACATTGATATATTTCCTGCAGTTGTGTACTTGCAATATTCCAAAAGTTCCCAAAGATTTTTAATTTCAGAGAAATTCCATTTTTAAATTACTGGCTGTCCCGGAATCCCTGTTCACTTGTCGCCTGTCACTGACGTAATATCCGTGCTACCCCTGGTTTCCGCTCGTAGTACTGCCATAGTAACCATGGCGACAGACGTGGACAACTGCATAGTGCGTAACGTCTAGCGGCGCGCTCACGCTGTTGTTGTTTCATTCAAACATTATGGATCACGGCAAGCAGACTTTGGGACAAAAGGAGAACTAAAACAAGGATCAATATCAGCGTTGCGTTTTCGAGACGCCGAGAGCTAGCGTCCGCGGACTAACTTTGACTCGACAGAGACGCCGCTCTTGCATGTAATTTATTAGACAGGTGAGCATTAGACATTTTATTAGACAAACGTTTTATTATAGAATCAAAAGCACAAAGCTGCTGTGCACATCCCAAACACCCAGATTGGGCTCAGGTGCAGGACAACTAAGTGATATAAACAAAAATAAAGAAGTGTGAAGTCCGCACACTGATTTTAACTGCTTCCAAAATGGATTTTTTATTAAAAAGGCAACGTTTCGACCCTCAGGTCTTCATCAGGCACATCAATGTAAAGTGAAATCAACTTTAAATAGACACAGGTGATCACCCTAATTGGGCACACACACACAGAAACATGTAACAAGTACAGATCATGTGACAAATACAGATCAATGTGACAAGTTCAGATCATGTGACAAGTTCAGATCATGTGACAAGTTCAGATCATGTGACAAGTTCAGATCATGTGACAAGTTCAGATCATGTGACCTAAAAAAATAAAAAAAATAAAAAAAAATAATAATAATAATAAAAAAAAATAAAAAAAATTATATAATATATATAAATGTCAACAGATAATGTAAGTCACTATAAAAAAGGCTTAATATCAAAATCCTCATTCAACCCTGAAGGTGACAAAGTATTTAAGGTGTAGATCCAAAAACATTCCCTCTGTAATAATTTCTTCTCATAATCTCCTCCTCTTGAGGGTTTTATGACCTTTTCTATGCCGATATATTGCAAAGCGCTGACGTTATGACCTACTTGTCTAAAATGAGACGCTATAGGATTACGCATATCTCCAGTCCTAATGTTGCTGCGAATCGATGTTCACTAATGCGAGTACGCAATTGTCTGGACGTTTTACCCACATATGCAAGACCACAAGGACAACGAATTAAATAGATCACATGAGTAGAAGCATAAAACAAACGATTTCTTAGACATAAAACGAATCAAAGTTATATAGCTCAACAACATGAAATGTTAGAATATGATCTGCATGTTATTCTGATGTTGATCTAGCGTACTGCTAGTCTCATACACACAAACTAACACACAGAATAACATTATAACATACAACACACTCCGATGCAGTTTAGTGTGATAGTGTAGAGCGAGTAAGACAGCGCTGCGTTACCTCACAAGTTTCATTCGTCTAATAAACTGTCCTGTGTGAGTATTAATACAGCACTTGTGGGGAGTTCGGTGGAATGAAATGTTCTTATTACTTTATATCCACGGGACTCACGTGTGGCGTCTCTCATTAGCAATCGCGCCCTACTTCATCCCACAGTCATGATAAAAACATCAATGTATGCATTCACTCATCCATAAACATTATGGCATGACGACATTTTCCATAATTCTGCAGAAATTTTGCGTCACCAAGGTACGCCTTTGTTATTGTAAGAGGTTAGCGACCCCTAGCGGCAAAAAAAAATTACATATTGTATCTTTAATTCTACTCTGCTACATAAGGTGAATAAAGTCAGAACTGTGAGATACAAACACGCAAGTGTCAGAATTTTGGGAACAAAAACTTCCATATTTATCCAAGGTAACTGGTCAGTTTTCTGTGGACTGCCGGTTGTGATCTCACCTGGAACATGGTCCTGAAGTTGTTGAGGTCACCGAATACTTCTTCGGGCTCATCTTCTTGGGGTCGAACACAAAGAACTTGCCCAGATCCTCGTACTGCTTCTCCATGTTCTCGTGCATCAGCTGCATCTTCTCAAACTGCTCACGAGCCGTCGATACAAAACTGTGCAGGACTCCGTTAAGAAAAACACACTGCACAACTCAACATCACTCACACAGGGATCAGCTTTTACATTTATATCTATACATCATTATTAAACACATGAAATTAGTTGTTTTTTCTCCCCCAAACAGAGAGCAAGTACTAAAACAAACATCCTCCCAAACTTCCTTAATGGATGAACTTCACAGGACGACACACTTCAACTAGAACCCAAACAGGATGTGATGTCACAATGGATCATTGAGTTATTTATATAACTTTATTTTTTGCAGAAATGACAGTAGAAACCAAAGTGACACTTCCTGTCGGGGAACAGGTCAGGGGGAATAAAGGATATGGTCATTTTCTCCACAAATTTGTCCTTGTCACTCTGCGGAGGGGGGGAACGTCTCGATGTCTTTCTCCAGGCTTTTAATCTGCTTCCCCATCTGATCTATATTCTTCAGGAGCGTCTCTGCCGACACTAAGAGAGAGAGGGAGAAAGATGCATTAAAAATACATACCTCGTTTGACCGTTTTTGAAAGAAGTCTCTTCTGCTCACCAAGGCTGCATTTATTTGATCAAAACACAGTAAAAACAGTAATATTATGAAATTTAAAAACGGTTTTTTATGTGAATATATTGTAACATGTAATTTATTCCTGTGATCAAAGCTGAATTTTCAGCATCATTCCTCGTCTTCAGTGTCACATGATCCTTCATAAATCATTCTAATATGATGATTTATTATCAATGTTGGAAAAAGTTGTGCTGCTTTATATTTTTTGTGGAAACTGAAAAAGATTCAGATAATTTTTTTTATTACCATGTCAGCATTCAAAGCTATTTTCATGGCAAAAATTGTATTACAAAAATATAAATATCATATAAATACAAATTCATAAAACAAACAAAAACAGCAAGTCATATTATACAAGATTTTTTTAAAATTAACATATGGTAGAAAATCCAAAACCTTTTCAGGCACAATCTTATTATACATGTCCTTAAGTGAAGTAACTTCATAAAAGAGCATTCTGCTTGTATTAAGTCCAGGACAATCCAATAAAATGTCCACTGTCACTTTTGATCAAATGAATGCATCCTCGCTGAATAAAAGTATTAATTTCTTTGGTAGTGTATATACACGGAAAGCATCATCAGTGACTGAGACTGACCTCTGCTGGCTTTCTCCACGTGGATGAGTTCGTCTGGGAAGGTCATGACCTCAGGGTACTGATCCTGACATGTTTCCGCCAGGAAGTGCAGGAGAGTCTGTTTCTGATCTGCTGATTTAGTGTCTCTCAACTAAACACACACATACACACATTTATTTACTTTGTGGGGGACCAACACATCAGGCACTTTCTACAAAAAAGGTACAAAAATGTGTTCTCACTGGCAATCCCATGCATTTATTTACAATGGTTTGTGCAATAAAAAGAGAGAATCATTACATATGTTGGTAACAATTTAAGCTTCCATTTGTGAACTTTAGTTAAAGGGGACCTATTATGCTCTTTTTTAAGTCTTAATTTTGTTTTTGAGCTCTACTAGAACAGGTTTTCATGCTTGATTGTTCAGAAACACATTATTTTCCTCATATTCTCCATTGTTGCGGCTCCTCTCTACCCAGTCTGTCAGTAACGCTCTGTTTAGTTCCTGTCTCTATGAAGCCCCTCCTTCTGAAAAGTACACTGTGCTCTGATAGGTCAGCTGGAGCAGTGTGTTGTGATTGGTCGAGTGTGTTTGGGGAATATCCCCCCCTTACCATAACCACCAGTTTCAACACACTACTAACTAACTCAAATAAGGCCCCGCCCCTTTATTCTGCATATTAATTATTTAAATGAGGAATATTGTGATGTTTTCGTTCCCGGAAGAAACTCAAGACTATAATGGAGGCGGGTCAGAGGTCACTCTTCTGCCGGAACTAGACCCGCGTACTGGCGTTACCGGAAACCAGTGATTATAGCTTATAAAGTTTTTTTTTTTTTTTAAATTCTTACAAAAACGCACCCCTTGGCTTCAGAAGGTCTTTATTAACCCACTGGAGTCGTATGGATTACTTTTATGATGATGGATGTGCTTTTTGGGCTTCAAAAAATAAGGTACCATTCACTCCCATTGTGCATCTTAGAAGAGCCAGGATATTTTTGAATATAACTCTTATTGTGTTCGTCTGAAAGAAGAATGTCTTATACACCTGGGATGGCTTGAGGGGGGAGTAAATTATGGAATCATTTTCATTTTTGGGTGAACTATCCCTTTAACTAACATTAAGATTGCATTGCTCATTGTTAGTTCATGTTAGCTCATGCATTAGCTAACGTTAACTATTGGGATGTTTTTATTGTAAAGAGTTTCCGATATGCTAGATGAGCTACGGTATATGAAACGCTAGTTTAAAACACATCTAATGCACACAAAATGTAGCGTTAACCGCTTTTGTCTTTGTGAGCAGATCAGGACATCACCTTGCACAGGTAACTGATGCTGAATCCGAAAGCTTTGGCGTTGCGCGATCCTGCGTTCATGAAGTTTCCCAGCAGCAGCGTGATCTCCAGCAGTTTGGCGAATCCCTCGCTCTTCCGAAGCTCCTCGCAGGCGGCCGTCACCGCCACCACTTCAGGCTTCACGTTATTCACCTGCTCCTCGAACTGCAGCTTGAAGAGGATGGCGCTCAGACGAGGCTTCAGACGCTTCACTGAACTGATCTGGAGACAGACACACACATGCTCTCTCTGTCTCTGTGTGATTGTGTTTGTGAGAAGTCAGTATTGTGTGTGTTTCTCACCACTACTCCGAACTGTTCCGACTCGGCCAGCTCCTCGTACTCGTCTTTCAGCTCTGTTAATGTGTTGAGCTGTTCCTGCTCCGGCAGCAGCTTCAGCAAACTCTGAAACACACACACGGTAGCCGTTCACCACTAGAAGACCATTTGGGAGAAGACGACACCAGTTTCACCGGTTACGTCCATTTTGGTTCGCCTACCAAAACTTTACACACACAGATTGGCAGGTTTCATTGGAGACATGCTGACTTTATTTTACAGAATTGTGAGATGTAAAGTCAGAATTGCGAGTAATAAAGTCCAAATCTAAGGAAAAAAAGATTTTATATCTCATAATTCTGACTATATAACACACAATTGTGACTTTATAACTGGGAGATATAAAGTCAGAATTGCAATACGTAAACATGCAATTCTGAGGGAACAAAAAGTCTGAATTGCGAGTTTACATCTCACAGTTCTACATTTATAACACGTAATTGACCCTTCGCAGGGAGCTTGATTGCCAGGTGATCTGACCAATCATACTTCGCCATCCGCCATTTTGTCGGACAAAGCAGTCAGGAGAGTTAGTAGATTAACGTGAGGATTTGAGCTTGAGAAGCGGAGTGTACTGACGCCTTTACGCGGTTAAAAACAACATTCCTTCTGATGTTCATTCATGTTTATTTGATGCTATAAATGAACTAGAAGGAAGAGATGATCGGTTCACGAGCAGCTTTAACTGAGGCGACACAGCGATCTGTCAGACACATTAAAGAGCCACAAAACATTTTTAAAAATGACCACATTTGAAAGGTGAGACTTTCTTTAATATGTTTAATATCAAAAGTAATCGAAAAGTAAGCTGGTCTGTCCTGTCCTGTCGGTGTGTTGTCAGTCTCCTCTCTGCTCCGCGATGTATTGTTCACTGCGTGAGAACATGGTGTGGCGTGAGAGTGGCGCAGCTTGTTGGACATAGCGACAGTAACTAAGGGGGGGGGTCCTTTGTGAACGGTCATATTGTGACTTTATATCACGCAAGTAAACTCGCAAATGTGAGAAAAAAAATCTGAATTGTGAGAGAGAAGTCGCAATTACCTTTTAAATGTTTTTATTCTGTGGCGGAAACAAGCTTCCATACATTTATGAGATGAAACGGAGTATTAAAAAAAGTGGGGACTTGATTAATATCATGATGATAGATGAGTGACTCATAGAGGAAGTTTTTCAGAAGCAGTCATTACGTTTTGATAAAAGATTATGAAGAAAATTTTTTTTAATTTTTAAATAACATGCACTGATGATTCATTCACAATAAGACCCACAATAGCTCATGTGATTTCATGTGGACTTGAATCCTGCTGCGTTTTAAAGATTAAGGATCCCAGGACTGTAAACTTGAAGGTCTTGCTTTACACAACAGCAAACCAAAAATAAATGTTTATCCAAGCTAAATATATATAATATAGTCATATTTTCTCTACCAATTTTCTTGTGATCTCGACATAACTTGTTGGATCATGAGAGATCGTGGCTTCATTTTTCTGTGGACTCATAAACAAACAAATAATAATAAAAAAAGATTTATGATAATACAAACACATTGCTTTTCATTTTGGCTTGTTCTGAGCAACAGTTTTTCTGAGGTCTCCTTTCCAAACCGGTACTGGTTAGTAAATGTGTTAGTAACTGGAAAAACCTAAAGAATGGTTAATTAAGTGACATCATGCTAACAAGTTTTGAAGATACTTCAAAAAGATTTGATTAAATGGCGTACGTTAAACAACTTTAATGGTAAAATAAACAAACATCAAAGAGAAAGGAGTGGCATTGCCTGACTGCAGTGTGTGAGCATAATAAAAACGGCACCAGGTCAAATGTCCAGGCTCTCGGCCCCCGCCCTGCTTCAGAACACAGTAACGTTAACAAAACCTTAATACATTAACTCATCGTACATGATTACACAATAAGCTTTGTGCTTTGTAATCTGTCAAAAATGACGACGGGCAGAAAATCTTCAGTTCGGTTTACACGTATTTCTTAAATGTCTGTCTAGTTTGAACTTGCCACTTGCTAGCAACTTCTTTCTTTGTGGAAGTATGTGTTTCAAGACTTATAAATATTTAAAGGGGTGGTATAATGCCCTTTTCACAAGATGAAAAATAAGTCTCTGCTGTCCCCATAGTGTGTGTGTGAAGTTTTAGCTCAAAATACCCCCACAGATATTTTTATATAGCATGTTAAAATTGTCACTTTTTGAGGGTGAGCAAAAACACACCGTTTTTGTGTCTGTCCCTTTAAATGCAAATGAAATGCTGCTCCCGGCACAGGGGGCGGAGCTTCAACAGCTTGTGTCCTTTTACCTCACACACACACACATGCACTGAAAATTTAAAAAACCTTTTGCGTTTATGTTCAAACCGGAGTCAGACACTGATGGAGAGACTCAAGAAGTGACAACATGTAGAAGCAACAGGTTAGTTTGAATGGTTAGTTGATAAATTTATGAAGATTATGTGTAGTTATCTTCTAGTCATTGATTAGCATATTCTGTCTTGATAATCTATAAATCGTGTTCAGGGGGCGGGGTTTATGTAAATTTTAGGGTTGGTGATGTCACTAACCCGGGAGGAATGTCGTGTAGTCTCTACCAGCCGTTTGTTGTAGTCCTTAAAAAACTATTTCTTTAAACGGAAATATCCCTTTGCTTTGAACTTTGAGCGTTGTAACTTTGCAGATGTTGTTTATGATCAAACATCAACATTACACACTAACTACAGTTAGAAAAGTGAAATCAATCAACCACCCCTTTAAACTCAAGTCTAACTGTTTACCTTCGCGTCAGGGTCCTGATCACCCTGATGGTTTATTTTGCGATAAAAAAAAATACTAGATGTACATTATCCCTTACTTATCTGTTCACTTCCTCAAGTTAGGCTGTATTGCTTTGCCAATCATTTTGACCGGTCCAGAATCAAGCGAACTGAACCCTGTTTTCAAGTTGTGAGGTTCACTGGTTCAGAAATGAACAGAACTTTAATGTCAAATGGACATCAAATACACACACACTTTCATACCTGCACCATGTTTTTCAGAGAGAACTTTCTCGTTGACCTCCAGGATGACATTCTTCATCTCTTCATAAGGCATCCTGTTTGAACCCAAGAATATAGCTGCAACACACACACACACACAACACACACACACACACAGATCTGAGCAAACAGCACTATAATTGAGTGATTGTGTTAAACTTGTGAGATATTCCTCATGTGAATGAACACTTGTGTATTGGCTGCTACTCACAGAGATTCTGGGATGTTTTGGAGTCGAGCACCTTCAGCTCCTTCACCTTCTTCTTCTGAGTGTTTTTCTTCTCTTCAGCTCCCTCTTGATCTTTCTTAACTACAAATGCACAAACAGAGAGGGTGGGGTTAATATTGTTGTGGTTAATATTGCTGTGGTTGGCCTCAGACTCAAAAAAAGGATCTGTAAAATAATGTTTCTGTAAGGCCGGGCACAGTATTTGACCGTCTCATACTCATCAAGCAGTGTCCAGTGAATACATGTACAACACTTCATCTAATACTGCTTTAAACAACCATTTTATACTTGTTTGATGATTATCATACGTGCAGTTATGAAATGTTAATTGAGAGGCTTTTTCAAATTCATTTGTCACACCACTGAAGTTATTTTTGTATTATTTATATACCATTATAGTATTTATAAATATTTTTAATTAGTTTTTATTTTAAGTTTTCATTTTAATTTAGTTTAGTCCTAAATGTAAACATGTCAGTAAGTTGCCAAGGCAACTTTTTTTTTCAACAAGTTTCTTAATTTAATATTATATTTCATTTTATTCCAGCTTTATTTTAATTGCAGTTAATAGTTTTAGATCGATTTTTAATTTAGTTCTAGTTTTAGCCATTTTAGTACTAGACTAGATGAAAACTTATTTCACTTAGTTGCCAAGGTGTCATTTAATATTTATATTTTTCAAAAACAACTCTGCAACACAGGATCATTTTAGTGAACTGCAACAAATGTGCACGTTATTTGTCCTGGATTTATAGTTGTAAAATTAGTTCATAGTTTAAAATTACCAAAAAAAAAAAAAAAAAAAGAGACTCAACTTCAAAAATCAAAAGGAAATATCTAAACACACACACACACATTTCTGTTGGCATTTCTGTTTAAAGACAGACTGTGAGGGGACAGGAGGAGGTCAGAGGTCAGGACTCAGGGTTGAGAGTCAAACGCCCGACAGCTTCAATGAAACGTGAAGACTAAAGTTCACACTCCTGACGAGTCTCCAGAGAAGGAACCACGGACACACACAGTGTGTGTGATCATCTCTTTCCTTCACAGTGCATGAAACACAAGATCAGACAAACATCTTCATCTCTATCTGCAATCTGGCCTGTTCTCTTCTGTCCATGTCTGGCCCTTTATTCTCTCTCAATACCTTCTCTCCTCCATTCAAACTTTTTTTTCTCTCTCTGTACCTCATTTCCGAGCAGTACATTTGTGTGTGTGTGTGTGTGTGTGTGTTGTGTGTGTGTGTGTGTATTGAGTTACAGCAGCATATGGAAACGCTCAAGAGAATGAAACAGCTCTGGATTACATTACACACACGTTAAGTTTTATGGAGACTTTCCATAAACAAAGATTTTTATACTGTACAATCTGCATGTTTTCGAACTCTACCCATCACAGAAAACTTTCTGCACTTTTACATTTCAAAAAGCATCACTTACTATGATTTATAAGCTGTTTTCCTCATGTGGACCAAAAATTGTCCCCACAAGGACAAGGATTTCTGTATTGCCATCTTTGAGGGACATTTTGATATTTTCATACTCGTTCAAGTATTTTTTTATTTTCTTCTTGAAAATTTCCTGCCTGTTAATTTAACTTATAATTATGTTGAACTCACTCAATCTCTTCATTTGAATTCTTAAATTACTCCTTCCAGATATATATTTAGATATATATTTAGATATAATATATATATTTAGAATACATTAACTAATAAACAGATATTTAAATAAATAAATAATTTTAATAGAAATAATTAAAATAGGCTACTTGCAACATCTTGCATTTGTTTTCAATACATTTGAATAATTTTTCCCTTTTTATTATTTCTACGTTTTATGCATTTTTTATTATTTTATAAATACCATACTGTAAAGCACAAAATAATATTTTTTTAATAAAAATTTATCATAAATAATAAACATCTTGAATCTGTGACTGAGTTTAAGGAAAAATAAATGGTAAGAGAGTGAAGAGTAGATAACGGCATAATGCGCCAACAGCATAATGCGATCTGAAATGTCTGTCAGTGGGTCAGTGTGTGTATGTGTGTGTGTGTGTGTGTCTGATTGATTGTACGCTCAGCCATTGAACACATAGCCTCTGCAATTCACTGCCTGCGATTCATAAAATGGGATCTGTATTCAAAATGGCGGCTGGTCTCTCCCCTCACACACACACACACACACACACACACGACCACACACACACACAACACACACACACACACACACACACACACACACACACGAGATTCTAAAACTCATTTATGAGCCAATGGCGCCTCTGCAGGTCACAATGAAACTGCAGCATGACAACAGCACATCTGTGTTACATTAACTCTACATTTACAAGTGTGTGTGTGTCTGTGTGTGTGTGTGCTCGGTCAGGAACTATGAAACACGGGCTCTTTAATGGTATTGTTTCTGGATTGTGTTGTAAACGTCCTGCTGTCTTTTTGTATTTGTGTATTGCCTGAGGTCTATTCATCCATTCGGGCTTTTATCTTCCTCTCATGGCATCCAGCCTCAGTACACAGCAGCTTCATACAAAAGAGCACACACCACACACCACACACACCACTGACATACCATTACATATATATATATCCAGAAGATGAAACTGTTCCTAAAGGGAGGTTTGGTCACATTTAGCTCTCTTCTGATGACAGTAACTATACACCCAAACTATTTCACTCTCTCTCTCTCTCTCTCTCACACACACACACACACACACACACATGGAAGTTTGTGGTTATTTCTGTAAGTGCCCAGCTGTCTTTCCACTTGTGTTTGTCTCTTTGTCTGTTTTGCATTAAAATTATTGTTTTTTTCTGTGTTTAATAGTCGAGCAAGAGCCACAGACATCATGTCTGCTGTTTCTGGACTCCCTGATCTCAGTTTAAAACACACACACACACACACACACACTACACACACACACACACTCTTCTTTTCCCATAAAAGGCAAGAGTTTATGCGATGGAGCGAGGTCACAGTGAGAGACACACACACACACGTCCAGCATGTTAAACTGTAAGCAAGTGAACTCCACCTCATCAGCAAACCAACCACAAGCTCAAACACAATACAATCACACAGAGGAACTTTGTTCTTTCGTCTCTCTCTTTCATTCCAGATTATTTTTAGTCTAAAGTGTATTGCTGACAGCCTCCTTTGTTCTGTAGGAGTTTATGGTGGAGCGCTGGCGCCTCTAGTGGCTGCACACACACACTGCAGAATAAACTTAATACTAAACTTATTGCAAAAACAGCAAACTTTACCTCATTCCCCTTTCAGAGAGTTTCTGGTTTGGAAGTATGGAGAAAAGTTTTATACTAAACGTTAAATGTATAAGAGTCTCGTGAAGACACACATTTTAAATGTCCACTGAGTTGAGAAATCTGGTCATTTCTTATATCTTACTGAGGCTTTGTTATAAACACAACCTCTCTTTTGTGGATTTACTTTTCTGCAGCAACTTGAGGAAATCTGTTACTTTTGAATTTGAAACTTTGTTCCATTCCAACATTCCATTCCGAGAATCAAATTTCAAACAAGCTACACATTTTTTTAACCAACGCAAGCACTTTTAAAACGCAAAGTCTTCAAGAAAAGAATGTTTCTCCTCCTGAGAGAAAGAGAATGTACTCGTCAGCAAACACACACACACCACTTCATACTTCAGTAATCTAATAGAAAACAACTCTCTCAGTAAAACTGCTGCCTAAAGGAATGCAGCTCTGAGAGTTTGACACAAAGAAAGAATGAAGGATAGAGAGACAGATGCAGGAGAGAGAGAGAAAGAGAAAGAAACCGAGCAGGTGGTCGTTGTTGGGGCTTTAAATGTAAAACACAGCAGCAGCTGACGAGAGACGCCATCCCTTTAAACTTTAAATGCCCATGATTGTGTGTGGTGTGTGTGTTTGTTTCAGGGAGTTTCCAGGGCTCCGGTTGCCGAGGGTAACCTCGAGCTGAAAGGGGCCCTTCATCCTGTTTTTGTGTGGAGAGGAAGGAATGAGAGCGGAGAGATAGAGGGGGGCGAGCGAGGGGTGACTCAGTGCCAGATGGCAGGGTGTGGTGTGGACAGGGGGGCGGGTAGACGGACAGGAAGTGGGAGGGGCAAACTCAAGGGGAGGGGATTGTGGGCGGGGTTTAGGGTCTGCTCACTTGCGCACCCCTGGTGCATGAACGGTGCAACTGCAGTGTTCAAAATATTAAGATGGGATATTTAGTAGATAATGCATAAAATATCAGCTAAAAAATGCAAACTTCACAAAACAATTAATTGTAAGACAATCCAGGGACTTGAAGAAGTCTAAAACATTCAGAATACAGAATGTTATAAAGATGATTTCCAAAGGAGAATCAGATTAATATTTTTAATTTAAAATTAAATATAAATTACAATGAATGAAGAAGTTAATACATTAATGAATGTTATGACTTTTCTGGCAATAGTATTTTTTTAGCATCATGTACTTAAAACACCATGTTATGTTAAAAACCTATATATATATATACACACATATGAGAGAGAGAGTTATAGTAGAGAGACTATAATTTATTCCAAGGATAGTTTACAATTAAAAGTTAATAAGGATAGTTTTTATGTTTCAGATTTAATTTAACTTTTTAACAGCATCAATATCAGGTTAAAAATTATATCAATGTATAAACGAAAGCATATAATGTGTGTATTTTATTGTGTATACTTGGCTGTGTAAATCTATTTGTGAGGTCATACTGCCATCTATTGGCACAACTGTGAACTGCAGCATTTCAGTTCTAAACACCTAGACTGATTTATTACAGAAAATTACAAAATGACAAGAGTATACTGTTGAAAAGTCTTCCAGCTTGAGATTTCACATTTACCTCACACACACGCAGACTCGTTTATTTCAATTAAAGTGTGTAATTACATTCAACAGTCTGTCAAAGGACAGAGAATAAGTGTGATAAAGTTGTGTTTTGGCATATCAATTTTAATGTGTTTTCTTGACTGTGACATTGGCACTAAGTGACCTCAAGAGAGAAAGTGTGTGTGTGTGTGTGTGTGTGTGTGTGTGTGTGTCCTCTGCTCCTCCGGCCATGAAGGTCTGCAGCAGTGACGCACAAACACAATACCACTTGAATTACTGATCAGACGCGCACACACACACACACACACTGTGGCTGAACACAATCATATTTTAACTCTCAGGAATGTGGGGATAGAATAGGAACACAGAACACACACACACACACAGAATAATGATTTTAAATCAATGCTCCATCCGCTCACATACAGACCCACGTCAAGATTTACTACAGCAATTACAGCAAACCTAATTACACACACACACACACACACACTATGTAATACGTCTATGACTCAGTCAATCTGTCCCTCCTTCACAGCTCAGAGCTCCAGGGAGCCTGTAGGACACACACACACACACTAGATGTTGTGATGTTAATAAGATGCTGAGGTGACTGTGCGCAAAAATATGAAGGTCACACACACACGGGAGGAACAAAACACATCGATCCACATCTGTGCAAACACACATTTCAATAAACAATCAAACACACAGAGGAGGACATCAATAAGACCGGTCCATCTAACACGTTTAGTTTAGTCAGTGTGGATGCAGCAGATACATGGTGTGTGTGTGTGTGTGTGTGTGTGTGTGTGTGTGTGTGTGTGTGTGTGGACAGATCAGTGTCTATTTCCAACATGCAATTACACACACTGCCGGCTCTTATACAGCAGCTGCTGCAACTTACTCTCCATCAATGAAGACAGCCGAGTGATGTGTGATAAAGCCTCGACACACTGCCCTCTACTGACAGATGACGGAAATACACACTTCAGCTACAGCTCAACTTAAACATTTCTGATTTTTTATGTTTTGAAAGAAGTCTCTTCTGCTCACCAATGCTGCATTTATTTGATCAAAACAGTAATATTGTGAAAAATTGTTAATACCCATTTTCTGTGTGAATATATATAAAAATGTATTCCTGTGATCAAAGCTGAATTTTTAGCATAATTACTCCAGTCTTCAGTGTCACATGATCCTTCAGAAATCAGTATAATATGATGATCTGCTGCTCAAGAAACATTTCTGATTATTATCAATGCTGAAAACGGTTGTGCTGCTTTATATTTTTGTGGAAACCATAAATGTAATGCATCCTTGCTGAATAAAAGTGTCCTGAAAAAACCCTACTGACTAAAACTTTTGAACGATAGTGTATATATAAAATGACGGATGAGAGAATTTGTCATAAATGTGTCTGAGAGTCTATAACTTGTATTGACATCAGAACATTCCTGTCAAAACACACGTAACTATTTTTGAATGGCAGATGAATCTGATGGACGGAACACACACACACACACACACACACACACACACACACACACACACACACACACACACACACACACACACACACACACACACACACACACACACACACACACACACACACACACACACACACACACACACACACACACACACACACACACACACACACACACACACACACACACACACACACACACACACACACACACACACACACACACACACACACACACACACACACACACACACACACACACACACACACACACACACACACACACACACACACACACACACACACACACACACACACACACACACACTTTGTAAAGAAGCTCCATTTCTCATTCTCTGCTGCGGGCGAGACTTCAGGCGTGCGGCCCGAGCTGCAAAACCACACAGAGATGCCAAGTCAGTCACTCACACACACACACACACACACACACACACACACACACCAAGACCCGCACCAGAGACCAGCTCAGGGTCTGGCCTACAGACACACACACAACAACATGATTTCTGCTTCTATCTCTCTCGCACACACACCAAATGTCACTTCAAGGGGACTGTAAGTGTATGTGTGTGTGTGTGTGTGTGTGTGTGGACCAGAACTCAAGATTTTCAAAACGGTCTGTCTTAAAGGGACAGTTCACCTCAAAATAAGCGTTCAGTCATTTACTCCCCCTCATGTCGCTCCAAACCTGTCTGGGTTTCAATATTCAGCGCGGCACAAAACATGAGACGTTTATCTGAATGTTCACGCTGCTCTTCTCCATATCACAAACACAAACACTAAATAACTAAAGTCATACTGAAAATGAATGATGACAGAATCCTTATTTTTGAGTGAGGTGCCTCTTTAAATCATCCCGTCACTGTGTGTGTGTGTGTGTGTGTATTTATATGCCTCTCGTAAAGTCTCCTTTGATGATGTTCTTTCTCGAGACACACACACACACTCTCCTGAGGGTCTATATGCTTTGGTTTGTTTGACCTCTTTCTGTGCTGGAGTTCACAGTGGACCGTCCAATTAAACACACCAGCACCGCAGACACACACACACACACACAACCTTCAGAAGCACATTATCTCTTATTCTGTCTTTCTCGCTCCATCCTCCAGGGATCTGGCCTCCTTCACTGGCCGTAAAGCAGAAGAACATCACTATTCTCAGAGCTAAACTGACCGTCACACTGTATCTGCTGTATCACACGATGCATCAAAGGGACAGTTCAGACGAAAATATCAATTATCTCATAATTTATTCACTCTCGTGCTGTTTTAATACATTTGACTGACTTGTGTGTTTTTTTTTACAGAAAATCCAGGTGATTTTTTTATATGAAGAATATTCATATGGATTACTATATGAAACTTTCTTGTGCAGCCAAGATATTCTAAAAATATATATTTTTATCCTACAAAATATACATCATGTACTTTACTGTTCAAAAGATTGCTGATTTTTTTTAATGTTTTTGAAAAAAGTCTCTTCTGCTGACCAAGGCTGCAATTATTTGATCACAATTCCTGCATTTTTTGTGAAATATTACAATTTAAAATAGTAATTATTTTTAATTAAAAATAATAATTGTTTTCTATGTGAATATATAGTAAAATATAATTTATTCCTGTGATCAAAGCTGAATTTTCAGCATCATTACTCCAGTGTCACATGATCCTTTAGAAATAATTGTATATGATTATTGTATATGTGTATTGTGATGATTTGATGTTAAAGAAAACATTTCTGATTATTATCAATGTTGAAAACTGTTCTGCTGCTTAAGATTTTTGTGGAAACCACGATACATTTTATTTTTGGATTCTTTGATAAATAGAAGAACAATAATTAATTTTGAAATATAAATCTTTTGTAACATTATAAAATGTCTTTGCAGTCCCTATAAATTTAATTCACATTTCTGAATAGAAGTGATAATTTCTTTTTTTTTAAATGTGCACAAACTCTGCATGATTAGTAACAAATAATAGTAATAATAATGTTTGCATTAGAAATACAGCAACATAAAAAAATAATAGCAAATGATAATAGCAATAGCATAAAAGCAAACTATAATGATCCAATTCAAAGCTGCATTCCTGTAGTTGAAAATTCTCAGAGAATCAAATGATCAAATACACACTCAATGCAAAGTCACTTTGAATAAAAGTGTCTGCCAAATGCATAAATGCAACTGAAGTAACGTCATCAACAGAAACATAGGGACGTGTGTGTGTGTGTGTGTGTGTGTGTGATAGCTGTAGGTATAATTTTGGCCCCTGTCAACAGAGCAGAAAACCCGTCATGATTTCTGACCAGGCCAAGCCAGGGGTATGTAGAAAACATCATGCATGCATACACACTTTCGAACAACGCCTCTGGAAGCACTCGAAGAACACAGACAGAAATTACATGAACATGTTAATGACGCATAACCACACACACATTCACACATCTGAGCATCTGTCAGTCAAATACTCTTAAACATCAGCAGAAATTGTCGCTAGGGTCCTCTGTGTGTGTGTGTGTGTGTGTGTGTGTTTGTGTGTGTGTGTGTGTGTGTGTGTAAACTGGTTTAAAACACAGACAGATGTTACTAAAGATCTACAGAGAAGTCAAAGATTGAGATAAAACAACAGCTGCACACACACACACACACACACACACACACATTCAAGGATTAACAACTTACAAATACACTCTAAAAACAGACACACACATACATTACACATGTTGCCAAAAACAAATAATTATGTGTATCAATAATTAATACTATAATACTATATTAATGAAAGGAATATAAACAATGTTTCTATTAAAGCTCCTATGAAGAATGTATGTGAATATAAGTGTAAGAATATACATATATAAGAATATAAGTGACATTGAAACATTACAGATGTACAAAAGAAACAACAGAGACCCGTGTAGGACATTTACAACCCTGATATTGTATTACCTCAAGTTATCCTAACCAGACTGACAATAACAATTTAATAAATAAAATACTATACTATATTTAAATAAATATAAATCTGATACTATAATGCTTTGTTGTATATCTTTATCTACTCTCATCTTTAAAGCAAAGACCACAGTCTAGACAAATACGAATTAGGGGTGTGTGTGTGTGTTTCTCCAGTGCTTGAGATCTGACCCTGATAGAAGTAAACACAGACTCTGATACTGTGCTGAAGGTGTGTGAACTACAGCTGTGTACCTCATGTTGTCCACCTGCGAACTGTGTGTGTGTTGCGTGTCGTCATACACGAGTGAAGCAAAACTCTCTCTCTCTCTCACACACACGCACACACACGCACACACACACACACTTCACAGCATATGTCAGCTTCACTCACCCACTGAAATGAAAATCAGTGAGAACTGACAGCTTTATAAAACTTTAAACCTGCAGCTAACCACTCTATACACAAACACACACACACACACACACACACACACACATAGAGAGAGAGACGGAAGCAGTCATACGTGAGAAGTTGGAGATGGAAAGAGTTGAAGCAGAAACACATAAAACCAGAGAGAAACCAGTCGCACACACTCTGAAAGTAATGACTCTCTCTGTGCCGCTTGTTTTCACACTCGGCCTGTTGTGTCACATGACCCAGGAGTCTGAGAGCGGACTGATGACTGAACACTTCAAAGCATCGCAGGGAGGATCCTTTAGGATTGTGTGGTTTCATTCTGTATATCCGTTACATGATACACTGACACTCGTAATGAAGCTGACAGAACGAGGGCTTATTAAACATCTGATGTGAAAAAGATGGCGTGAAAAATTCAATACATCAAAGTGAGGAAATTATGACAGAAATGTTACGGTTATATTATAAATATGTACACAACCTTTCAAAAGTTTGGGGTCAGTACGATATTTTTTTTAAAGCAATTCATACTTTGCATTAAATGAATTAAGAGTGGCATCTGTCATGGTACAAAAGATGTCAGATAATGTGTTACGTACTTTTGAACATTCTATTTAATAATTATGAATTCTTAAAAAATATCACAATATCCACAAACATTAAGCAGGACAACTGTTTTCAACACTGATAATAATCAGAAATGTTTCTTGAGCATCATATCATCATATTAGAAGGATTTCTGAAGGATCATCAAATTCAGCAGGAATAAATTACATTTTACTATATATATATATTCACATAGAAACTAGTAATTTTAGATTGTAACAATATTTCACAATATTACTGTTTTTACTGTTTTTCTGAGCCAATAAATGCAGCCTTGGAGAGCATGACTTCTTTCAAACACATTAAAAAAATATTTCCGAACGACAGTGAACTACTTGAACGGTAGTGTATATTCTAATGTATTCATATAAATATGAAGAATATAATTATAACATCATAATATACTTCTAGAATTAAAGTGGACTGAAACCTGATCAACAACAAAATGGTATGAACTGAATGATAACATTAACCGTGTTCTGATTAGCTGTGAGAGATCACACTGTGCCGCATGTTCAGATAAAATACTGTAAACATTTCATTTTGGGTTATAACATTTGGTTTGGGTACAGGGGTTTGAGTTCAGCCCTATTCAAGAGGAAAACATCCTTAGTATCCGTTTCTCTCGCTCTCTGAGTTCTGGACGAGAAAAGGACATTGAGTAAGAGTGTGTGGGGGTGGTGTGTGTGTGTGTGGGGGGTGGGGGGGGCACGGTCTCTTAATTAAGAGTCACTCCAGATCGTGGCTCTAACGAGGTCACTCTAATGAGGTCACAGGCAGGGGGAGGAGCTACAGTCTTTCCTCAAGAGGACAGACAGACACACACACACACACACACACACGCACGCAACAAATCAAACGCATGTATTTACTAGTACACTGAGAACACATGGTGAAAAACACAACATGCAGGAGAGAAAGAGAAGGTGCCTTTGGCTGGTAATTGGAAACACATACAAGCGTCTCTCTTTGTTTCTTTCTCTTGTTCCTCTCTCTCTCCCTCTCTCTCCCTCTCTCTAATTATTTTCCTCCCGCTCCACTCCATCTCTTTACCTCCTACAGTTTGTCCTCCGCTCATCGACACCTCCGTCTTTCCGATTATATTTTTGACAGCACAGTGACACACAAGACTTGAGAAATAAAGGCAAAAGACCACACACACACACACTCTTCTTCTGCACTGTATCTGTGTGCAAGTGTGTTGTCATTTCAACACCATCAGTATGGACACCATCACATCACACTGACACATCTGTGTCTGTGTGTGTGTGTGTGTGTCTGTGTGTGTGTGTGTGTGTGTGTGTGTGTGTGTGTGTGTGTGTGTGTGTGTGTGTGGGCCCAGTGTGCACCATTAATTAAGACTAAAATAGTGTCCTTGGGAACCAAAACCACAGCTGATATGATTCAACAGATGGAGAGAAGAGAGATGCAACAACAGAAAGAGAGAAAGGACAAAATAAAGAAATGAAGTGAATAAATAAAATACACATTTTAAATACATGCAATAATGAAGAAAGACAGAAGGAAAGAGAGAGACAGACAGAGAGACGTGAGGAGTTTAATCAGAGATCTGAAGGGACTCAATAATGAGACGCCCGACAGGAAATGTCAATGGAGAGAAAGAGAAAAAGACGGATAGAGTAACAGAGCTGAGAGAGAGAGAGAGAGAGAGAGAGAGAGGGATAAACAAACACAAAGCATGAAGGAGAATCCAATGAACAAGCGAGTGGCGATGAGACCGTTTACAGCAGCGACAAAAATTATAGATGATTACAATCAATCCCAGCATGCACTGCCCTTCACATGACCTACACACACACACACACACACACTGAAACAAGATAGAAGAACAAATGAAAGAATAGATGAGAGAGAGAACGACTGGAGGTCATAAATCCTCAGTTTGACAGATTGTCAAATGGATTAAACACACACACACCAGGATTATTAAACGAGTATTAAATATTTATACAAACAGAAAGATTAAAGACTTGTAATATCTGTATTTCTGTGTGATAAACTCATGTCAACATGTGTCATGTCACATCTAACATGAACTGAGCAGCTTCTTTACGTGCTACACAGATTCTCCATCTCAACAACTGAGTATCTCATCCATCCATCCCTCCATACATACATCCCTCCATCCTTACATCCCTCCCTCCATCCATCCATCCCTCCATCCATACATCCCTCAATCCCTACATCCATACAACCCTCCATCCCTACATCCCTCCATCCATCCATCCATACATACACATCCCTCCATCCATACATCCCTCCATCCATCCATACATCCATCCCTCCATACATACCTCCCTCCATACATCCCTCCCTCCATACATCCCTCCATCCATACATCCCTCCATACATACATCCCTACATCCATCCATACATCCCTCCATCCATACATCCCTCCATCCCTCCCTCCATCCATCCATCCCTACATCCCTCCCTCCATCCCTATATCCCTCCATCCCTACATCCCTCCATCCCTACATCCCTCCATCCATACCTCCCTCCATCCATCCCTCCCTCCATCCATCCCTCCCTCAATACATACATCCCTCCATCCATCCCTCCATCCATACATACCTCCATCCATCCATACATCCCTCCATCCATCCATCCATCCATACATCCCTCCATCCATACATCCTTCCATCCATCCATCCCTCCATCCTTCCATCCATACATCCATCCCTCCTTCCATCCATACATCCATCCCTCCATACATCCCTCCATACATATTATAATATTTTAATAAATCATGAATTACCTAAATATAAACAAACACATAAAATGTAATTATCTTACAATGTACACAACAATTTCAGTACTTGAATAACTTTCTTATAAATTATAAATACAAAAAATAAACTATCAAACATGATGGCGGTGCATCTGTAGCACATACCATTTAGAATAAATATTAGTTTGAGAAATCACTTCCGGGGTTTATTTGAGTGATTGTCCACAATCTCCAACACGTAAAAACCCAACGCTCTCTCTCTCTCTCTCTGTCTCTCTGTCTCTCTGTCTCTCTGTCTCTCTGTCTCTCTGTCTCTCTGTCTCTCTGTCTCTCTGTCTCTCTGTCTCTCTGTCTCTCTGTCTCTCTGTCTCTCTGTCTCTCTGTCTCTCTGTCTCTCTCTCTCTCTCTCTCTCTCTGTAATTGTCAGAGAAAGTGATGGTGGCAGATGGCTATAAAAGTGTAATTTGTTCTTTTCTTCCCCTTTCCAACAGAAAGCAGGTTCTCCGCTCTCCTCCCACCAGCGCACACGAGGATGATGACGGTAGTGTGGGTGAAACTCTTCCTCCCAGAACTATTAGTTCACCCATTCACTGACGTGAATCTCAGAGGAACAATGTCTGGAGGAGTGTGTGTGCTAAAAATACTCACACACTCACACTCAACCTCCTGTGGAGAGTCTGCAGTGGTTAGAGGACTAAAGGTCTGATCAACGGTTAATTACTGGCATCAGAGCGGACCCTGCAATTAACACCCCGAGAGTCAGAGCTCGGGAACCGCACCGCACACGGGTCAGTGCCCGTGTCCCGTTCCTCAGCCTGATACCTGGATCTCAGGAGGTACTCTCTGCAAGATTTCATGTGGTAATCAATTGCATTGTGCAGTCTGAACACTAAAGAACAGATCTGAACATGTCAGCACATAATTATGCCTTCGGAAAGATAACAAGGTTGACTGATTTACAGCCGGAGAACGGCAAGTCGCATTTAAGTCTGAAAATTCTACAAATATCTTTGCAATTTCACTTTTCAATTATCCTTCACTATACAAAATCAAAATCATGGGCTTCCTGCAATTTTTTTTTTTACGAGAAAATAAAAGCTTGATGGTTTAACGTTTGAAAATTAATTAAAAATGACATTTCTAAAATATCTTTTCAATTCCACTCCTCAATTATAGGTGGCATACAAACAAACAAAATCACGGCAACAGCATCAATATTTTAAGCTCATCCTCTACTGACAAACATGACAAAACGAAGATGAAGTGATAAAAAAACACATTAACAAATGGAATAATAGTTAGGATTATTTTTCTTCTTTAAATGCACGTAGGCTACATCAGTCTTTTATGGCTCATATACACTCTAAAAAATGCTGGGTTGTTTCAACCCAAAATTGGGTTGAAACAACTCAGCATTTTTTTTTTACTGTTTAGTATGATATAGTGTGTGATATGATAAAAACATCTCAATTTTATTCAGAGGCCCAAACTGAGCAAAAATATTACATTTAATGCAGATGCTGATATTTATATGGACAAAAAGTAAGATGAAATTCTGATCTTTATAACAGTATAGAAGAAAAATATATATAAAATGCATATAAATATCAGTTGCCGCTCTTTATCTGCCAATGATGTCTTATTAAGATGATATTTAAAGGCTTAGTTTTATGATCAAAGCTCTGTAGTTTAAAAAAATATATAATACAATGATTATTGAGAGTTGAACAAATAAACCTTCATCAAAAGCCTGATGATATTTGAGACAGATTTTAACATAAAAAAAATGCTGCATGGATAATCAAGTAAATCTAAGGTGCTTAAGTGTTCATCTTGAAATATTACTAACAACATAAAATTTAGTCTTACGTTTACTTTAGAGGAATCATTCAAATTCACAGCAAAAAGACAATCACAATTAAAATTTTTCCCAAAATCGTGCAGCCATTTGCTACCATTTCAAGAATAGTTTGCAGTACGCTATTCTGAACAGAGAGATTCAGATGTTTGGTGACATTCAGCTGTCGGCTCTAAAGCGCTTCTACATTAGCGCGCGGCCAGAGAACATGTGTTCCTCAAACCGGCCTGTATTATTCATGGACTCTCTCTCTGGTCGGAGTCGTGCATGATGATGGTTTTAATGGAGCTTGTGCATTTACAGGCGTTTACAGAAGGGGGAGTACGTCAGGAAGACCAGTGAATCTGATCCATTAGGAGCTCATTAATATCATCCAGCACTAACAACAGTCATCAGTCACTCCGACCCAGCCTGGAAAATGTGTCCATGTCCGCTAAAGGACAGGCTAGTGGAAGTCTCAGTTTAGATGATAAACTTATGGGAAAATCCTGGATTGTGATTGAAATGGCATTCTCATACATAGTTGCTTTGCTTTTGAGGCGACGTACCAAACTAAAGCAAAAGAGAGAGACCACGTGCTTCTTCCTTAGATGATATATATGCACTATATAAATGTACTGAAGCAAAAATACTGATCCAAAGTATTAATATAACACAGCAATAACAAGAATCACTATGATGTTCATGACGACCAAAAAAAGGGAAACTGATGAGTTACAACGAAAGATGCCTGTCTGTGTGTCTGTGTGTGTCTGTGTGTGTCTGTGTGTGTCTGTGTGTGTGTGTGTGTCTGTGTGTGTGTCTGTGTGTGTGTGTGTCTGTGTCTGTGTCTGTGTCTGTGTCTGTGTCTGTGTCTGTGTCTGTGTGTGTGTGTGTGTGTGTGTGTGTGTGTGTGTGTGTGTGTGTGTGTGTGTGTGTGTGTGTACCAGCAGGCTGATTCAGAGGCAAAATAACTGCAGGCAAAACATGCCCGCAAAACACAAACATACATTACACACACATGACACAAACATTGTTTTTTATACTGAGATCACCTTACCTAAACAAACCACCAAACCTATATTTTTACATTTCAATTACCATTGTTTAGTTTATTTTTAACCTTTTGAATTATGGGGAAAGTTTGCATGTCCTTATAATACAGAAAAAAAAAGGTTTTGCAACACTGTGTGAAGCCAATTTCGGCTCCATTATGCAAGTCAAGCCCTTACACACACAAACAGCGACACATTTACACACTTATTTTTGCTTCACATTTAGTGCACTGAAGTCAGCAGAGAGCACACTTTAAAGCTTTTTATCAACACAGCCTTTAGCAAAACAGCTTTTTGCTGAAGAGTTCAGGGTGCTTGCTGTGGAGTTCACCCGAGTAAAACTCACATGCACCACTAGAATGGTTTCTAGGGTATTGTGTGTGGTTGCCATGTAATTGCTAAGGTATTTTGGGTGGTTGCCAAGTAATTCACTTGTGAAAACCTCACTAGCACTATTCTAGGGCGTTGTTATGTGGTTGATACAGTGTTCTGGAGGTTGCTAAGGTGTTCTAGGTGGTTAATAGGGTGTTGCTAAGAGGGTGCTAAGGTGCTCTGGGTGGTTGCTAGGGTATAATGTGAGGTTACCAAGGCACTGATAAGGTGTTCTGGAGAGTTCACCTGTTTAAAACTCACTATCACTATTCTAGGGTGTTGTGTTTGTGGTAACCAAGGCATTGCTATGCAGTTGCTAGGGTGTTCTGGGTAGTTCAAGGGTGTTATGTGTGTAGTTACCAGGGCAGTGATGTGGTCAACTGATTTTAATCACTGTGAAACATCCAATGTACAGATATAGTTGACTGCAGAATGCTGCCATTGAGTCACAATGAAGTATTACAGAGCGCTGTAGAATACCATAAATTAACACAAGAAACGACAAATAAAACCAATATGATAGTGTGAGAGAAACAGAGAGATCGAGAGAGAGACTTAAGTGACAGACTCAAGAGAATTCACATTACTAAAGACATCATCATAACAGCCTGTCAAAACAATCACGTCAATCTGCACCTGTCTCAGACACACACACACACACACACACACACACACACACACACACGACAGAAACAAGCCTCTCTCTCTCTCGTGTTAGATTGGAGCGAGTGATGGTCTCAGAATTCAGGAAAAAAACAGATAATGAAGCAGAGAGAGAGACAGACACTCTGAAAGGGACAGGAGAGACAGACAGTGTGTGTGTGTGTGTGTGTGTGTGTGTGTGTGTGTGTGTGTGTGTGTAGTTCTACAGTGAGTTTGTTGGAGGTTTGAGGCCCGAGGGTTTGATATAATGAGACTCTCTGATACGCGCACACACACAGAGACACCTGAAATATTCACTCTAACACATACCGAGTTCCCACCGTACAACCCACACACCTGCCTAAAATATTAACACACACAGCTAATGAAAGAAACCGAAGCAGCACACACAGAATCGAAGCTCATGGGATTTGGGAAGCCATTTACAACATATTTTTTCAATCAATAATGTTTTGATATAAACTACAAACACAATCACACACGACCAGATCAGGAATAACAAAAACATAACATCCGAACATGATTCTGGAGAAGAAACTGAAGTACATGTGATTATTTTCCTCATGTAAATCTCACTATCATGATGAATAGATAGGGCTTCATTGAAATCACTAATGCTTGACTTGCCAATCATCACTTCTAGGTAAAAGACGCTGCAATAGAGGGGAAAAAAAGAAAGTGGGCGGAAATACTGTAAGAGGGAAAGTGAAGGCTAAAGCAAATCCAGCCTGTAATGTAATCCAGCTATTAAAAGAGTTTTAGAGAGAGAGAGAGAAACCCGTGTATGAAGGCGATCAGATGACAGAAGAAAGTCCTAATTAATCCAGATGACAGGGATTATCAGCTCTGACTTCTGAAACCCTGGATCCCACAATCCATGAGCCTTATAATGAGATAACTGTAGACCAGAGACCAACATGAGATCCAGAGACAGCGTGACACTCCAGAACAGACCTCAAAGAGACTTAACACCACACACACACACACACACGAGATGAAACTAATGTCTTCACACTCACGTGTCTTATGGGTGAACCGGAATTATTGGTCAGCAGAGTTGGAGAGCAGCTTTGACATTTAAGTGTTAGGGAAATCACTTTGAAACTGCAGTATTATAAGCTGAAAGCAACTCATAATTTAAAGACTTCAATGTTCAGAGTCACTATAAGTAATCTCTCAGTTGGTTAACTTTCAGAGGTGTGTTACATTGGGATGCAAAACATTCACTTGGTTACTGAGTGATATGTAAACTTCTGCCTCATAATATGTGACCCTGGACCACAAAACCAGTCACATGGGTCAATTTTTGGAAATTGAGATTTATACATCATCTGAAAGCGGAGTAAATAATCTTTCCATTGATGTGTGGTTTGTTAGAATAGGACAATATTTGGTCGAGATACAACTATTGAAAATCTGGAATCTGAGGATGCAAAAAAAATCTAAACATTGAGAAAATCTCCTTTAAAGTTGTGCATTTATGTTCACTGATTGTGCTGCATTCACTCACAAAAATAACATGTTTTAAATATTTACGGTAGGACATTTACAAAATATCTTCATGGATCATGATCTTTATACTATCCTAATGAATTTTGGCATAAAAGAAAAATGGATAATTTTGACCCATACAATGTATAGTTGGCTATTGCCACAGATATACCGTGCGGCTCCGAGACTGGGTTTGTGATCCAGGGTCACATGTATTGCACATGTTTTATTCCTGTAACTGATGTAAAGCAGCGCTGTAACTCTGAGAGAGACTGTCCCGTGTTCAGTTGTGTTCAGGAGCCAGTGGAGGGTGTAATGATACGGGAGGAGCCGTTATGGGAAACGCAGCAGATGTTGGGTTATGTGTGTTGGACGCTGAAATGCAATATAACAGCTGCTCACCGTGAGACTGAGTGTGAGCGACTGCTTCTGCG
>JARPMJ010009092.1:0-29765 GCA_033366665.1 Phoxinus dragarum | reverse complement strand
AAAAGTGGCATACTGGCCTGTTGTTATATAAATTGAACCAAATGTATCGTTTTCATTCACAGGATATCGTCCAGTGCAAAACGACCCATATCTAGGAGCCGGTCCAGCTTTGCCCCCTCCTCTGAGCGACCGCATGAGGAAGAGACGAGCATTTGCCGACAAGGAGCTGGAGACGATCATGCTGGAACGAGAGTACAAAGAACGGGAGCTTCTCGAGTCCAGCCAGCCCAGCTCTGCCTCACTCTTCCTTCCCGGCAACATGGTCCACGCTGCCGAGTACAACTCCTACAAGACGGCCTTCTCATCCTCCTCGGTCCCATCCACGGCTGAACCTTCTCCCAAAGATCTCTGCGGCTTTCTGCCCGGCTGTCTGGATCTCTCCCTGCAGTACGCAGCCACAGGGGGGACGACGGCTAACGTGGAGCTCATCTCCTCCAACGTTAGCGTAGCGACCACCTATCGCCAATACCCGCTCTCACCTCGCTTCGTCATGTGGCCGCGGAGCAGCGGCAGTATTGGCGATGCCCTGTTATACCAGCAGTGTCTCTTGAACGCCACCGCAGTCCAGAACTTGAAACCTGGAGCTGTTTGGGATCCAAAGATGATGTGCTCCTCTGAGAGCCACCCGCCAGAGCACGAGGCAGCGGCGTCCAGGCTCGAGGGCTCTCGAGCGGCTCCAGAGCCCTGCGACCTCCAGCCGGGGCCCAGAGAGGCTCACACAGGACTCGGCCAGAACGGAAGTGCCCGTTCAGCCTTCTCGCCTCCTAAGAGGGCGTACGGACAAGCTTTCCCAAATGTAGGGAGCCACGAGCATGTGATCAACAACATGAGCAAAGACGCTGCCAAGCACACGCTGTCCATGAAGCTCAACTCCTTCCATTCCCTCATACAGCAGACGCTCAACGACAAGAATCCGGAGATGAATGGGCCGTACTGTAAGGAACTGCTGGAAGAAGCGGCGAAAAAGTTCCGGGAGGGTACAGCCAAAGACGCAGCGGGACTCAAAAGCTTGGAAAGAGCGGGGAAAGGACTTTGTAGCAAAGCCGTGGAGCACCAAGGTCACCGCAGGAGAGTCTCTGTCGTTCTCAGTGGAGGCCATATTAAAAAGACCTGCGCTTTCTTTAAATCGGACATCCCAGTAAGGCTTCCTGCTAAAATAATGATAATCATTTTAAAAGTACATGATTGCTTTCTACTGATTGTTTATTTATTCACACAGACACATTTGGACATTTAGAAAAAGAAATGACACTAGCATTAATCTAAGCAGCAATGCTGTTTTTCCCCCACACATCTGTATATATAAAACTGTACATACCATTTCAGACATGCATGTTGTACATTATAATACATCATAATGTGTAGATTATTTAAATGTAAATGTTAATTTTTCTACTTTAAAAGTGTCAATAAAATGAAATTTTTAAATATTTTAAGATGTATCATGTTCCAACTGTACTTTGTCATAGTGATATTATTTAGGCAGAAAAGTAATTGTTTATGTTAATCTATTTAATCAAGGCAATCAAACAAGACAAAAAACAACAAAAAAAAAACAAGACAAAAACAACATCAGCTAATTTAAAATATGATACGAAGTAAAATAAAAAATATATGTATATATATAGAGTGACTGATACATTTTAGCAAACCATTGCTGCTTGAGATGTTCATTTGTTATTAATTAGTTCATGGATTGTGGCTTAGAGCAAAAGCAGAGTCAATGTAAATATGTGCAAATACCGCAAACTATGATTCTAACTCAGTTTAATTCTAGACAGATGACAATGCGCTTTTTGTGTACATTGATCGAGGCAACGATTTACATTGGTACATCAAGTTTATAGAGTAACTGTGTGTGTTTATCTAAAAGGATAAATTATTTTGTTGACTTATTCCACTTTATGTGCAAATACGGAGCACCTGCTCAAGACATTAATTGTCTACATGTATCACAGATGTCGTTGAAGGAAACACGAGAAGTCCATAAACTGTGAAATACCTTTTACAATTCACTCTTTTTTTAACATTTAGCTTTAGCTGACGTCAGATTATGCTGGGCCGTGTGTAAATGCAGCGATTGTATTCTGAAGATGATAGAGAATAAAAAAAATAAAGTGACAGCTAAAGCTAAAGTGATACTTTACTACATTAAGGCTTGAATCTGCTTCCATTCTATCATGTGAAATAAGCTTTATTTTAGTCTGCCTATTAAAGAGAAATTTCCAAGCTACATATGAAATTATTGTAAACGGACCTAATAAATGTTAACAATATAAGACATAGTTGAAATGCTCATTGCACAGTTCATTGGCTCAGATGGAATCATTTCTGGCTTCAAATGGAGCGGGGAAAAGTCTCTGAGGAAAGCCCTCTGCACGATATCTCCTAAGCCACTGCGAATAGCATGAAATTATAGATTGACTACAGCTGTTCTGTTAGTCAAATTCTGCTTTCTTAGGAAGAACAGATCCTGGTACGAAAATCAAGAAACAAATTTCAAGAAACGATCACATTGTCGGTATCACTAGAAGGTTGTTCGGTGCTCATTTTACCTGTTATCTCTTCTCTTATTGACTGTAAATACCCTTGCGATGTGGAAAATGGGTCAGTGACTATGCAATAGGAGAAGCTTTTGAGTTCAAATAAACTGAGGCCAGTGAGGGTGGATTGTAACAGGACAGTGGATCTGCTGATGAGCCCTGTTCCCATAGTGTCAGATTTAGCACATTAGCAAAGTGCCATCCCTAAGCATTGTTTGTTCAGTTCCTTTTACTATACCCTTATGTCAGTCTGTGTTAACCTGTCTGTTTAAAAACTGTTGCTAACACACACGAGGGAAAGCAGATCAGGACCCTGTTGTTCCACATTTATATTTCCTTAAGCAGAGTTTGGGAGCAAGTATGTGATAATGCACTGCAGTTTATGTGAAACACTGAAAAAAAAGATCACATTTTTAAACAGTATTTACATTTCAAAGATATTAAAAATAGCAGTCTTTTAAGACTCTTGATATTTTAAGCATAAACCTCACTAGTTAGATGTATGCTCAAAAACAAAACCAAAAACTATTTGTAAATGTAATGTACTCTTCAATTCAAGATAGGCTATACAACATTTTGCTTCTCAAGTTAATCTTGTTTTAAGAATGTCTAGATAGTTGTAATGGAAAACAAGACAAAAAAAAAAGAAAAGAAAAGAATGGATTAAAAAATGTTTTGTGCATCAGCGTGCAGTAAAGCAATGAAAATGCACTTCTGTTCATTTGCATTGCTGCACAGTTTACACCCAAAACATTTGTCTGGCCAGAGTAAGTGAGGACAACTCAAACTGGCCTGGCCAGGTCATTGTCCCAACTCGCACCTCCTTTTTCACTCGTTCCTCCCCAGGTGCAGAACAAACCCATCTCTCAATCTGTTGACTTTGTCGCCTCAGTTGCTCTGGCCGAGGCCTCGCTGCAAGACGCTGTGCATTTAACACATTAAGCCAAAGAGCATGCAAACCTTTACGCGGGGAAGTCACAAGGCCACGGGGTTATTTTGACATGCGAAATAAATTGCGTGCTGCAAATTTTGCATTGGCTTTCACCAATGCATGAACGAAAGGGGCAGGATCCCAATTTGTCACCCTCATCTCACTACCAGCAGCTTTTGTGTGCGGAATTCCTGCAAGGCAACATGTAATACAATAAGAAATGTGTAGCGCTGAAGCTTTTTGTCAAATTTGCGGCTCTTAATTACCATGTTTGCTAAGCTGACAGCTGATGAAGTCAGTGCGGGTGGTTGAAGTTGTGTCTGCTCACACACTCACACACAAACTACCATCATCCACTGTGTTTCCATGGCGGAGCCTCGTCAGGCAGGTTTATATCATTAACACCTGTGGGATGTTTTTCTTTTCTCCTTCCTTTCACTTACCCCTCTCTGTCAGCGTCTCAACACATGCGCAAACAGCCTTTCTTTTACAACATCGACTGTATTCTCCAATAAATAACAGCTGAGTATATCAAGAGGTCTTCCCTAAACAAACAATGCTGGAAATGTCTCCTCCTCCCTTTCTTGGCAGGTTCATAAAGCAATCAGCCAAAGTGACAAGTCAGGGGAGCGTGTGAATTGAGAAACGAAGCAAATGAATATCACTTTTCAGATCAGTTCATGTCGAAGCCAAGCCTTGTTGTGCTTGTGGGATTTATTCAAAGTGGATCCAAACAATAGTACAGTCCTGACCTCCTCGCTGTGCTCCTGCCTTTTTTTCTCGTTGTAGTTCGTTCGCAACATTTCCAAGACATTCAAGTAGATAAGCAAATCGCCCCAAGTTCAATGCAAATGCTTGTAAATCCGAATGTTTGTAAAGCGCTGCCTGTAACAACATTTCGCCTTGATTCGTCCTGGTTGGCCTTGGCACGTTTGCCCATCACATGTTTTTCTGTCGCTTGTTCGACTGTTATTGTTAAGGGGCATTTTGTGTGAGTTTAACCTGAGTGTTTTGTGTGTACAAGAGCAGCAAACTATCTTCTGTGTCCAGCAATGCATGGTCTTAATTTGCGATTCTGAAAAGAACATGGAAATTGTATGGAAATCCTTGGAGAGAGACGTCAGATTTTACTGCAAAAGTCATTTTCGAAGATCTTTGCTTAGGCTCATTTACAGTGAACCTAGCAAGAGAGCCAAGGAATGATGCCATGCTAAATCCAGCACAACATTGCGAGTCGAAAATAAACTATTGTGCTTTTTTGGCTAATAAATGCTTGTTTTGCTGATTGGTTGCATCTGATTGGTTGCATCTGATTGGTTGGCTCTAACCACCACAGATACAGCACTGTTCAAAAGTTTGGGGTCAGTAACATCGTTTTGAAAGAAATTAATACTTTTGTTCAGCAAGGATGCATTAAATTGATCAAAAGTGACAGCAATGACTTTCACATTGTTACAAAATGTCTACCGCAAATAAACGCTGTTCTTTTGAACTTTCTATTCGACAAAGAACCCTGAAAAAAGGTCTCTTTACAAAAAATATTAAGCAACTGTTCTCAACATAACAATAATATTCATACTGTTATAACATAATGTATACCATAATACATATAACATAACATAATAATGTTATAACATTATTACATAATTATGTTATAACATAATGTTTCTTGAGCAGCAAATCAACATATTAGAATGATTTCTGAAGGATCATGTGACACTGAAGACTGGAGTAATGATGCTGAAAATTCAGCTTTGATATACAGGAATAAATTACAAATAATATAAATCATACTATATTACATAAAATATATTAAAATAGAAACCATTTATACTGCAATAATATTTCAATATAGCCTAATATCATTTTTAAATGGTACATTTTGATTGTCATTTATTTTTAGTTCAACCTTTTCTCAAACACACTGTCAACCATGAAGAAACATTAAAAAGTCATTAACAAGCTAGTATGGGGCTCAGCTCCCAGGGGGCCGCGGTAGCTTCGCTAAAGAAGTTGTCACCCATTATTGGAGTCCAATGACAAAACACAGCTCTGTTTTCCCAGAGAGCGCGCTGTTGGCTTCCCATCGCTGTTCACAAACCCTCAGCTTGGGGTTAAGAGTCCGGCCCCTGAGGCTACTTGACATCTGGCCTGGCCGTGGCTCTCTGAGCATTCTTGGGGTAACGCCTGCTGGGAGAGAGGGCTCGCTTCCCTCGTGCAAAGCAGGCCCAACAAAGTCTTGCTGAAAGATCAGGCGAAGGGGAAGAGATTACATGTCAGGTTAAGAGTGGGTGAGAAGCAAACACGGGAGCCCCTGATGAGAGCGTGAAGAGGCTCTGAGGGAGGAATGTACACAAGGGATTGTGTTTGGGTTTATTTTGGGGTGGTTATTGTTCAGTAGCAACAGGCGGTGAAATGGGGTGTGTGTGTGTGTGTGTGTGGGGGGGGGGGTCTGTAGACCTGGTTGTTTTTCTCTGTATTAGAATTCTCTTAAATTTTATAAAAAAAATTTTTTAGGTCATATCTTAAATAAAGCACCATACACATCATACATTTTGTAAAGCTGATCTGTGTGAAAAACAATAGAAAACATAATGAATAATATATTTGTTTTAATTGAATTTCATTTAAGTTTTACAATGCAATAACCTAAGAAATGCAACTAATCATCCACATCTTCATCATAATCATATTTTTAAGCTCTGTGAAACAAACAATAGACAAATTTATTTTATTTTTTATTTCTTCTTACGTCATATCATCTTAAATAAAACATCATACATATCATACATTTTAAAAATCTGATGTTAAAAATAATATAAAACATAATTCATAATATATGTATTTATTATTAAAAATTTTTTTTAAATAACTTAAGAAATGCAACAAATAATGCATATTCACATCCTAATCATATTGTTAAGGCTCATATGTGTGAAACAAACATTATCTTTAACAAACAATCATTATTTAATTTAATTTAATGTAATTACTTCATAATATCATTTGATTTATTTTTCTTTTTTTTGGATTGCAAGGTTCATAGCCTCTTTTCTGCCATCTTCTAACATCACTCTCACTTCCTCTTCTAACAATAGGAGTCTGTTGAACTTGATAGGCAATGCTGGCCTCGCTAGCACATTTACACAGCAGCAGCGTCATGCTAGCCTGGCAAGATGGTCCTGTAGCTGGTTCTTGCCATAGTGGCAGGACATCCGTGGACCGGACGACTTTTTACAAGAAACTCAGTGAATGACTCCTTTTGTGTGACGCACTATTCAAAGGAGTCATGATTCAATTTCGAAAGTCATTAAAGTATGGTTCCTCATGCAAAGCTTCACAAAGAAACTTGTTTGAACACACACACCACAAACTTAACCTTGCTGGAGGGTAAAGACTGAGTCGTTGCTACTCTGACACTTAGACTCTATTTAGCCAACAATATGTGTGCTAATCTCTGTGTTTCCATGTAAACACAGATTGTTTCCTGCACAGTGTTGTGCAATAAAAACTGGTTCATACCTTTGATCCGCTCTGAACATTAGGGACATGATGTCCAAATACCAGCCAGCAGGGGATCCTGTGACGATCCAAACATCTGCAGGCTATTTGATTTGACACAACAGGCGCAGACTGACCACTAGACCACTTTTTCAGTTTCTGGCCACAATCAGCATGGGCTGACCACTACAATAGCTGATTTGACTGGATTTGAATAACTCATTATCGCTAATGTGGTTTGGGCTTCTATTATATATGAAAGCGAAACAGGGAATATCTGCACTGTTCAGGAGAGTTAAAGTCATTTTTAAACGATTCAATTCATTGCCTTATTAAATGATGTTCTATGAACTAAAAGTATCAGCTTGAACCACACACCCATTCAAAAGTTTGGGGTGGGTATAACATTTTGTAAGTTTTTGAAAGAATCTCTACAATTATTAAAATACACACAGCAATATTGTCAACTATTTTAATATATTCCTGTGATGGTAAAGCTGAATTTTCAGCATCAGTCTTCAGTGTGTCACATGATCCTTCTGAAATCATTCTAATATGCTGATTTGATCAAGAAACATAAATTATTATTACTAGTTATTATTACAGTTGTGCTGTTTAATATTTTGTGGAAATGGTGATACTTTTTTTCAGGATTATTGGTTAATTTAGAAAGTTCAAAGGAACTGCATTTATTCGATATGTATTTTTTTTTAACAACATAAAGTCTTTACTGTCTTTTTTGATATTTTTATTTATTTATTTGTAATGCATGCTTGCTGAATTAAAGTATTAATATATTAACATTTAATTCAATCTTACTGACCCCAAACTTTTTAATAGGATTGTATATTAATATTTAATGCATATTAAACGTACTTATAAATTATTAAATACAAACCCACAATAATGTGTTTTGAGCATCAACTGCATAACAACATAAAACAAAACAGGAATATAAAAGGTACAGTTAAAATAAATTAAATATATTAATAATAAATCATGATAAAAGTAGTCAAACAAAGCAATTGTAAGAGATACGTGTCTTTCAAAGATAGATTGCATACTATTATACTCTTGCAACTCCACTAAGGCTAGAAGTAGAGCAAATACTGTTATATAGCATCCTGCATCGTCTCAAAAAACGCTCTAAGACCATCAAATGAAATTCCTTTGGGTCCACCTGTTTCTTTTAAGTATACATAGCAACAGTAAATATCTTGATTTGTGTGCTGTGTCTAATTCTCTTACTGAAGGCCTCTGCATGACAGAGAACTTAGGTGTGATGTCCTGTCACATCACAGATATACAGATTTAGATTTAGGACTCAGACCTGCCCTACAGTGGAAAGACTACACAGAGGAGCCTGTTACTAAACCGATCCATACCATATCTGACATTGAGGAAGAGCTGTGAACATCTCATGTTTCCCCCACTATCCAGGTGGCATTTGCTCCAGGGTGATCCTCTGCCAGTCTCTGCCTCCCACACTCCATCATCTGCCAATGCACAAGACTGGACGTTACTGAGGTTACTGGGCTTCTCTCAATACCTTTTTATAATACATTTAAACATTTCAGTGCCAATGGATAAGATCTCCAAAAGTTGTAGGTATTCATTTCTGGAGCGCACAACAATAAAAACACACACTTGACTCCACCTTTCAATTTCACAAGATGTGTTGTCTTTTACACACACACATGAAAGACTTTGAGTGGGAACCTGAGAGAGTGAGGGGTGATGCCCCTCATGTCAAGTTTGGACATTGAAGTCATCAGATATATCTCCAGAAACCTGGCTCTTGAAACAAAGCTACACCTTTACTTGTGTGGGACTGAGATAAAAGCTGTCCTCTCTCTGTCCTCGCTGTGCGTGTTATAACCTCAGAAACAACACGTCATGCACATCCACATCATGATCATATTTTTGTCAAGCTGATCTGTGTGTGTGGGGGGGGGGGGAAACAATAAACACATTTTTGTAAATGTGTATGTGTGTGTTTATTTCCAGACAAGGAAATTAAGGGACAAAGGGTTACCAGAGCCCGATACAAAATATGATCAATCACATAGGGACGTCTACATTTCTTGGTGCTGTCACTTTAAGGCTGGTTTGAATGTGTGGTAGCAAATGATTTATGTCTTAGAGCTCATTATAGAAAATTGACGAGTCTTAAAATACGCTCACCTGCAAAACAGCTCTTGGAGCAGGGCTATCATTTGATCAAAGGCCTTCTGCTGAAATCTAGGAGAAAAACCCTCATGTTTTCTTAGAGGGAAAAAATTATATCACCCCTGTAAAAAATGATCCGCGTGCAGTGCTCCTAACTGAACAACTGAGAGATCATACTGTATGTTAAGACATTACCATTACAGACTGTACAAATTTGCCCTCAGTCTTTAGTTCAAAGACGATAATATGACAATTATGTATTTAAGTATATTGTAAAGTCTTTTTCTCCTCCGAAATCCATTTAGAGGCCCTTTGAAAGGCAGGGGGGCGACATGTGCAGCTCAGCTGCTAGCGGCAGCCAAATGCAAGACTTCCTGCACACATTACAGTAACAGAGTGAAAGATTTATATCCGCTGCACCAAATATGACCCTATGAGGCAACTCTCAAAACCATCATTATTAGTCCCACACCCACAGGTTATATGCTTAAACGGCACATACATGTTTGTCATTATAATTACTGTACTTTACAATTACTTAATCTTAGGAAATTGTATGCATCAACCCATATACAATAAAGCCCTACTGTTTGCTCTGTTGCAATTTGCCGTCACTTGAGTCATGGCAGTGATTAGGAAAATAAAGGGTGTGGTCAAGCTTCAAATCCACACAAACTAATTGGATTCAGATTAGTTCTCTTTGCCAATGGCAGTAAAACAATCTGTCATATCTAGTAGCCTACTGCTTATAATAGAAGCATCCAGCAAAATAATTTGCAGCTTTAAGTGCAGTTGATTCTTGGAAGGAAATGGGGTGGATCACTGTTTGATGAGAGCATGGAGGTGAATAAAGGACAACGTTGGCCAAGTGCCAGCTTCACGCGGTTACTCATTGTGTGGAAAAAGGCACTTCACTACATGCATGTTTCTCCTTTAAATAATGCTCTTCGTAAATAAACACCTTTTTCTGTAAAACCATGGAAGATGTATTGTCTTAAAGGGACAGTTCAGCCAAACAAAAACAAAACAAATAATTTATGTCGCACTAAATTTTTGTAAAATGTGAAACACAAAAGGATATATTTAGAGATATGCGTTTAATAATTTTTCTCTAGTTTTCCCCCATCAACTTTCATAGTAAAGTTGAAAGGAAATGCAGTTTGGGCATTCTGCGAAATATTTACTTTTTTTCACACTATAAAGTCAGGTTTGGAACGATATGCATGTGTGTAAATGATGACCGATTTTGCCCTTTTCTGGGGGATTAACCTCTGTTGGCTTTACTTAAAAAATAAAATAAAAAATAAAACAACAAGACATCATGCACATCCATAATCATATTTTTGTCAAGCTAGATCTGTGTGAAAGAATATTGTCTTATTAGCCGATATGAAGATTTAGCTCAAAATTCCCCACAGATATTTTTTTTATACAATGTTAAAATTGGCACTTTTTTGGGGGTGAGCGAAAACACGTGCAAATAAGCTGGTGCTCACAGCCCCCTTTCAAGAAGAGGGCGGAGCTTCAAGACCTCACGCTCCGGCATACCGGCAACAACAGAACAGGACAATCTCACACACTGAAAATGTCAGAAACTGTCAGTGGTGTTCAGCCATATATCTTCGAACCGGAGTCGGACAATGATGGAAAGACTCAAGAAGAAGTGAATACACGTAGAATACAACAGGACGTTTCTGAATGGTTAACTGATGAATTTATGTGATTGGCGCAAACATAGACATTTTTTTTCCCTCTAAGAAAACATGAGGGTTTTTCTTATAGATGATCAAATGATAGCCCTGCTCCATGAGCTGTTTTGCAGGTGAGCGTATTTTAGGACTCGTCGATTTTCTATGAGCTCTAAGACACACAATGTCCCCATGACTCAGATGGCAGGTATCAAGTGCATTAGTACATCCCAAAACACAACACTTGTAATGCCTCTTTGGTGCAGACATTGTAAAACTCCAGCTGCTACAGTGAGGATACAGAAATGGTGGACTCTGTGTTTCTCACTCAGGGCTGTGTCTATGCCAATAGGGCAGATCGTCACCGGCTGTGGCGGGGCTTCTCATTGTAGGGAATCTGAATCAGCTCGTTTGAAGAGACTGCTTTTGATTTATGGTAATTTAATAAAAAATGAGAGAGTAGATTTTTACCATTAAATGCTGATTGTTCTCACACACTGTTGAAACATTGGTGTTTAAATTATGTGTATTCAATTATGAATTTTGCACAATAGGTCCCTTTTAAAAAAAAATTTTTTTTTCATATTGCTTTTTTTCCATATTCCTCTTTGCCAAAGAGAGTTTTTTTTTTCAGCATTATCTGCCATTTATAATTGTATCTGTTCTTGAATCCAGTCCAACACTGCCATCTTCGTACTAAATGCAATAGCTTGGCAGGGTCTCAGCAGAACTAGAGGACGGACGGCTGTGGTAGTGATGAATGACAACAGAGATGATTGCATTTAAGAGACAGCATGCATGCAGTGGACCCACTGTCAGCCATTCTTGAGGTGATGGGACCATTTTCAGAGGTGATGGAAAAGCCAGACCAGTGCAGTCTTTTACTGTTTCTTCCTCGGTGGAAAATCCTCATTTCCACCGAACACGTTGGTGTCTCAGGCATTGAGTGACCAGGGAAAGTGTATATAGGGCTATACCATGACATGTGTAAGAGGATATTGGTGCATTTGAAGTTTTAAAAGCTTCTGCCTGAAAGATTTAGTTGGAAAAGAGAAAGAGGGGATTGTATATGACACCTTTGCGAGAGCACTCTAATAAATTGGAATCAATTTTTCAAAGGAAATAATAAAATCGGTTAACCCCTCCCACCCAGTGCCATGCTGATAGGCTCCTTTCAGGCTTGACAATCGACATTTTTTTACAATTACGGCAAAGTATTCGCTTCCAGGCTCGTACCTTCCATGGTGCTCTTACAGACCAAGCTAACTGTTTAATGGTCCAATTCAACCATTTTTATATCTCTGCAGAAAATATGGGCTATTATTTTGGAGGAAACTCAGAATCTATATAGGACCGCAGAGGAAGACAAAGCATCGATTTGATTTTAAATTGACGAACTGATGGGAAAAGCAAAGTGCATATAATAGCCTGTGTGACTTCAAAAAGGCACCACATGTTGAAAAAGGGAAAAAAAGAATACTGTTCTGGTGTGTCATGCTTGACTGCGCTGGCTTGTAACAAACCTGACCCAGTTGAGCTATTGGTGACGCAAGACCGACGCAGTGACTTGTTCACAACGGCTCGTCTGAAAGTTCCCTGCTTTCATCAGGACTCAAACAGGCTTGCCAAAGCTATTGGATTTACTTATATCACTTTCAGTAAAAGAAGTCTATTTCAGCTCATCAACTTTAGTGACTTCAACTAAAGGTTTAATGTCAGGGTGAATATTTTGGATGTGCTGCCTGACAGCATCTTTTTTCAGCATCATTACAGTCTTCGTTCACATGATCCTTCAGAAATTATTCTAATATGATGATTTGCAGCTCAAGAAACATTTATATTCTTTTAAATGTTGAAAATGCTGTTTTGGATCTCAAGTAAAATTTCTTATTATAATTAATAATAATTAATTAATAAATTAAGAATGCATCTTTCTTGCTAAAAAATATATATATATATATATATATATATATATATATTACATTATCTTTTTATTTGTAATTTTTAAATGAGATGCCTATACTGAACGTAAACTTTAAAATGGTAGTGAGTATATATACCGGTATATATATATATATATATATATATATATATATATATATATATATATATATATTGTTTTTAAGGGCTTATTTTGGAAGTGGACACTTAGTAAATACAGAGCTTAAGCAGCTTAACTGAACATAAATGCATATCATAACCAGATATGATATGATGTCTTGTCTTTCTTCATGCGCCTCTGTCAATTCACTCCATTTGACAATGTTCTGTACAACAGTAAATTTCTCACAAATAACAGATACTTTTATTTTCTTATTCTTACTCTCTTACACATAACTAGCCGTATTATATTTATATAATTCAATTCTGAATCAGTACTCTTTTAAGTTCTCTTAAATCTAACCAATTGGGAGGCTGCTTGTAACCCAGCAGCCAATGAAAGTCCATCTTCAGAGACTGTAGTATTATCGCCACAATACGGATCTCTGTCAAGTTTCAGTGCCTCTCACATCTGTTACCTCAATGCGAGAGACCCCAACCTGCTGGCCCTGAAGACCAAACATGCATAACCTTCGATTTCCAAGCTTGACCGTTACAAATCCCATCCAGAGGCTCTGTTGTAACACAGCAGAAAGAGTTATTCCTTCATGTAGATGAGACCTGCAGTTCAGATGCTGAGCTGATCCCGGTTCTCCACAGCCGCTGAACCCCATTACCCTGGGTGTGTACAAACACGGCTAATAAATACATCAGATGGACAGCACAAGGATCCTTTCCCCCTGTGATCGGAGAGGTCGTTAAACCCAGTTCTGCTTTATCAAAATGAAAATTTCTGCATCTGTAATAAGTATCAAAACTCAGCCGCTTCCTACCTCAGCTGCTTCCCAATGGAGAGACGTTATTTACGAGTGGCTTGGCCTTCTCGTTCTTCTGAGGGAACTTGAACACAAACAGTTGACAAGTTCTAGAGCAGCATGGCAGTCGAGAGAAGAGATGGCATGCTGCTCCTCAGCTCCAACCTACACCTCCAGCCTCCATTCTGGTGGACATGTCTGTCAGAAGGTCTCAGTAGGGGCTCTGACAGTCAAAATTGCATCATCTTTGGAAGGACATAATTGCAACCAGACATTTCAGTCTATCTATATATCTTTCAATCTCTCTCAGCTGTATTTGTCTTCCTCAAGACTTGAACGATGAGCTATTGTTGGGATGAGGCCCTGATTTTCACTTATTCATATTGTTTAAACAGATATTTTGGTCCATTATAGAGCTCCATAAAAGCCATTTCTTATGCAACCAAAAGGCTTGACATGGCTCTCACTGGATATCATTTGGCCCTCGAAACCTTAGTTCACTCAAAGCCTGACATCTCAAAGCCTTCCAAACACTTTGTTGGATAGTCTTACCGCTTCTTAAGAACACTTAATCCATATAGGCCCTGGAAGGTAATCCATGGGAGACTGGCAGGAGAGGTCCTGGAACATGGGTCCTTTTTTGGTACAGAGGCCATACAGGTCTCCACAAGTCCTCTTCTTTAATCTCACTGCGCTTTGCTCTTGTGCTCTCCATGACTGCACTGTTGTCCTGTTCAGAGTTCAGATCTCACACCCTCATGTTAACCATGCCACAGCTCCAAAAGCTCCTGATTACAACACTTCATGTGAGAGGAAGCATTGTGCCTTTCTTAGGAAGAGGCATAAAATAAGAAGTAGGGGTGCATGGGAATATGGTTTAGGTCTGTTTGTAAGCAGGTATGTGGCTGCAGCTCTGCATTACGACTTGCTTATGTTGTTTGTTCAGAATTACAGAAAAGAGAATGGAACAAAGAAATGTATAAAAAACACAAATAAAACAAAATAATAAAAGAAATGATAAATAACAAAAAAGATAAATATTTCTGTCTTGTTTTCCCAAACAGAAACTCAACAATCTTAGGTAAATAGGGCTGTCAAAAGATTAATCGTGATTAATCACATCCAAAATAAAAGTTTGTGTTTACATAATATATGTGTGTATACTGTGCAGAATTATTATGTATAAATACACACACATTCATGTATATATTTAAGGAATAATTGCATTTATATACTGTATATACATTTATATAATTTATATTATATATAAATATTTTATATATAAATATAACCAATTTTTCTTAAATATATACATGATTGTGTGTGTTTTTATATATATAAATAATTATACACAGTACACACACATATATTATGTAAACACAAACTTTTATTTTGGATGCGATTAATCGCGATTAATCTTTTGACAGCCCTAAATATACTTAAAAATTGCATAAGATAATAATAACTGTGCTCATACATTATTCTGCCCTTAGTGGCAAATATATATTGTTTAAGCATAAAGCATGTCACTTATGATTAAAAGAATAAAAACAATATATTTACCAATGGGGTAAAACAAAATTGGTTACACTTTATTTTAAGGGGATGTAGTTTCATTGTATTTACTTGAATAAGTACTGATTAATATCAATTAATTATACTACAGAGTTACAGTTACGTAATTGTCTGTTATTATAGTAAGTACATGCAGTAACGTGTAACTACATCTCCTTAAAATAAAGTGTCACCAAAAATTTGGTCACACTTTAGATTAGGGTCCAATTCTCACTATTAATGACTTTTAAGTACACATTTTTGTCTCAGTAAACTCCTAATTACTGCTTATTAATAGTTAAGGTATTTTTTAAGTTTAGGTATTGGGCAGGGTTAAGGGATGTAGAATATGGTCATGCGGAATAAGGCCTTAATATGTGCTTTAAAAGAACGAATAAAAGGCCAATATCCACATGCTATGCATTAGCAACTAGTTAATACTGAGAATTGGACCCTAAACTAAAGTATTACTAACATTTCTTATGCAGTTTTCGTTCTTAATTAAATTGATCTTGTTGAAGTTTACTGGAAAAAAAAGATGTAAATGTAGGGTATGTAGGGAACTGAAAAAGTTCTGGAAAAGAATGCAAAGGAAATGTTCTGACACGTCCCTAAATATGTCAAACAGTTTCTCATAATGGTGCCCTATCAAAAATAATAAATATGATCTTCCTGTTTCTAGCGTCCATCTGAAAGTATGATTTCATGCGGCACTCATCCATCATGGGATCAGTTACCGAGTCCTTACTTTTCTGGGCACCTGGAAGAGTACACAAACTACAGCACAAGAGACACACGCACTTACTTATCTATGCAATGGAGACCATTCAACATGTTTGAACTTCTATACTTTTTTGTTGACGAAAGTTGTCTATTTATCTTTCCACTTAGGATGTCAAGTGCATTTGTACCATGCTTCCCCTGGATTTATTTGTCCTTTTGGTGTGCTTTCCCCTGGTGGGAGGCTGGTCGTTTAACTGCAGAGGACTCAGCAGGACACAGCAAATGTCCACTTCCTCTCACACTGTCAGTGCTTTACCTGGGAATGTGATACATTGTGGTTTTGATGGTACAGCTCTTTGACTTGGTCTCTGAGATACTTAGTGATGACTAAACAGGCTCTGCACATAATTCACTTTGAAAAAGGAGTCCGTTTGGTTATAGAAAGTATATAAGTTTACACACACTTAAGCCAGTTGGGTCATATAAAGGAAACAAAACAAAACCAAACAAAACAAGGCTTAAGCACTCCAAAACAAGACTGACAACCATATTCTGCTACTGTGAACATTGCCTTTTTGTTCTGTGAACACAAAACACTCAACCTCACTGTAAAAACCCTGCCCGAGGACAAGAGAAGTGTATAAGGCAGTGTAACTGACCCTGCATAAACACTTTCAATAAAAGTTAACACAAAAGATTTGAAGAACCACAGGCCTTGAGGTTTGTGTGAAGATGACCTGGCCAGATCTGTTTAGCTTGAGCAAGAGCGGATCCAAGCGGACCGCCTGCAGTTACTGTAACGCCCTGCCGGACAGGGTGATGCAGCCATTTCCGTGAGCGTACAATACCAAAGGAATGCACAGAAAGCCATAAAAGAGAAGCTGGATTATAGATCGGAATATATAGAGGAGAACATTAATCTCTGCTAGAGGTTTTCCTTTTGTTTCTGGAAGACTCTTTCCAGGCTGGACAATTCTGTCCTTCATGTGTCCACCTGTTTTTTTTTTTCAGGAGATTTTTTTTCCACCTCTCAGTCTTTTGTACAAAGATTTGGGAGGGAAGCAAATGTGTAACGGATGTGCAGTGATGTGATCTACCGAACTGATCTGTTCTTAGATACACTAACCTTTACGGATTAGAATAAATCAGAGGTGAAGTCTCAGTCTTCAACCCCCAGCCTTCTTCTTTTATTTTCTCTCTTCTCTCTCTCTCTATCTCTCTCTCTATTTGTGCAATCCCACATGTGCTCAATATATCACTTAAAGTATATCACCTTATCCCTTTGTTTATCATAACCGTGTGGAATCCTCATGCTCAAGCGTTCCATGTCTATAGTATTTCCAAACGTATTGTACAAGAGATCAGTTACTGAGCTTAATGCTTTGCAGCAGCAGCGCTGGTAGCGCACATGATATCTTAAATGTAACAATCAAAGAAGCATGCAAGATTTCGGTATTTCCGCTGGCCTACAGATGTGCCGATGATTCTCTCACCCCATCGTCCAAAAGCTGTAATGTCAGTTTTGGCACACAAAAAAAAAAACATCAAACACACTAACATCTTATCACCATGTGTCAATATGAAGTTGAATACAGAGCAGATCTACTGTGGCTCTTCAAGCTATTTCTACTAATTCTGCTGGTGTGTGCACTATTTCTACAGTAAGTCACTAATCATATAAGTAATTTGGAGGACAGGGAACTACTTTTTAACTCTTCATCATGTTCCTCAAACCATTCCTGAACAATATGTTCCCACAGAAGGTGCGTTATCCACTTCCACCAGGAAACAATTGGGCTGTACCTGGTCCGCAACAATCTTTAGGTAGGTGGAATGTGTAAATGTACATCCACATGATTGGCCAGACCCAGGGTTTCCCAGCAGAACATTGCCCAGAGCATCACTTTCCCTCCACCGGCTTGTCCTTGTCCCACTGTAGATCCTGATGCCATCACTTCCCCAGGTAAACGGTGCACACGTACATGGCCGTCCATGTGTTGTAAAAGAAAACGTGACTCATCAGACCAGGCAACCTTCTTTCAGCTCCAAGGTCTGTTCCGACCCTCGCATGCCCTTTTTAGGTCGTTTCAACGGTGGGTCATCATGAACTCTGATTGGTCTGCAGCAACGCAGAGCGTGATGCACTGTGTTGTGACACCTTCCTCCCATAACCATCGTTGCAACTCACAAGCCTCATTGTTTCAGAGATACTCTGACCCAGTCGCCTTACCATTACAACTCTCGGTCATTGCAAAGTCGCTCAGATCTTTATTCCTGCATCCAAAACGTTGATTACAAGAACTGATTGTTTGCTTACCATCTAAAATACCCAGACCATATATGTAGCTTTGATGATCAACGATTCACTTCACCATACAGTATATAATTAAAAAAACTACTGTTAGCAATTTATCACAATACCATCTGATTAATCTTTTGCAATATCACTTTAATTAACAAAAGCCAGATCCTTAAGGATGCCATTCTTCAGGAAGTTACATAATTTTAGGTGGGAAAACAAAAGCAAAAATGACTAATAATGGATTTAATGAATTTTGTGATGTTTTTTAGTATTAGATAATTTTTTAGTAATTTAGTATTAGTTGGCACTCTTTAAAAAAAGTCCATACATTTCAGAATGGCAAAATATATCTTCTTTTTCTCTCTTACTGAGCAATGGCAATTACATTAGCTCTTTATTTCCTGTTAGGTGTCCTGCTAAATTTCTTGCCATTGTTTGAATATTCAAGCTATAATTAATCAAGTTCAAGTGTATGAATGTTTTTTATTTAAAGAGCACATAAGTGTTGCATAACAGGAATTACACATTAAATACTAAGACAAACATGTACATTTTTCAATTAAAATTGTTATGCTAATTATATAATTTAGCATGAAATAATATTTTATTCAATAAAAAAAAAACAGAATAGTGTTTAAAAAAACGTCACTAGTGATCTCATGCTATTAGTCCTAACACATGTGAAAATTATCACTTTTTTTCACACTGAGTAGAAAATAAATGTGCATGTAATTATTCAACTGAGCTCATACCATGTAAATCCTCTACGGAAATGATTAATTTCTAAGGATTATTAATTACCTATGACCATCTTCTAAAATAGCATCTTTTGACATTTGAATGAATGAAGGCTTCCAGTGACTCACAGACTGTATGTGCACGAACAGAGCCAAAGAAAATGAAGGAATAAAAAAAAAAGGAGTGACACTGGAGATAAATGAGCTTCCTTTCTTCAGGCTGAGAAATGAGTGTGGAGTCAGAGAGGAGTAGGACGTTCCATCCCACACGTCAGCCAATCAATGCCTTCACAGAGAGATCGGCGCTGTCTGCTTCTGTACGGCTGGCTGATGGGACAAATGAGCTTTTGAATGATGACGAACAAGTGAAAGACACGTCCGCATTCAGTCGGCTCATGGCCAAACCTTAGCAATAGCTGCCCGGAGACTGTCTACTGTTAGACAGTCATGAAATTGTTCGCAAATGTAAAGCAGTTATATCCACTTGGCCAGTACCTGTTTTTTTATTTGGCTGACAAAGAACATTCCAACAGGACAGGCCTTACATATAGCCAAAGACAGGCTCTTATAATATTACCTAGACCTTTTTATCATTAGAAACTATATTTTTTTCTAACAATATTCCTCAGCCAGTGCTGTTAAAATCATATAATTTTTCAGTAACAGTATTATGTACAAACAGAAGCTCAATAAGTATCACATTTCAATGTGTTTTTAAGAACAGAAAAAGGATTTCGTTTTACAATGCTTGTCCCAGATTTGTCTTGTGCTTACACACATCTCAGGGAACATGTCTGTTCATTTCTCTTGTAAAAAAAGAAAAAAGTATTGTATCGAATAGACCACAAGGTCAAGAGGGGGCAGCCAGATATGGTGTGTTAATGGGACCAGGAAAAGTGGAATTAGTTTTAATGTTTCACATGCTAATATTTTTACAGTCTCCCACAGTTTTGTATTACATGACACTGTAGAGGAGGAGGAGGGGGTGGGGGTGGTCACCTTTCAGATATTGAAACCTTATGAACACTGCTGTCAGTGTTCCAGCTCCATGTCTGCTTGAATGGAGATGCACATGCAGCTTTCTCTCACTCTTTCTCTTTCAGTGGTTATTTTATGTCCAGATGCAGCCGGGTGAAAATGTTAATATGTTTTCGAGTGCAGAGGGGATGAGGGTGCAAATCTGTTTTAGGAAACAGAGTCTTGTTTGCAGAAAACAAAGAGGGTGTTTAAGTGCTGATAAGAACATGTGGCAGTATTAACAGAGAATACGTTTTTCATATAGGAAATTTCCATGAACTGAAGAACGGGCTGGTCTGAGATGGAAAATGTTAGCTTTGTGTAGATGATAAACAGCAAGTGTGCCACATCAGATGAGCTCCAGCCCATTATTGTGATATTGCAAAATATAATTAATACATTATCACAAAAACTCAGTGTCCAAAGTTTACTACACCTGCCAAAAGCAGATAAATTGAGATAAATTTACAATCCAAAATATTTATATTATATTCGACCAACAAAAGCTGAAACACTGGGGTATGTATCTATATATAAACACACACACACAGACTATCAAGAGGTTAACAAGGCAAAGGTGAGACTGATTAATTACTAGGGTGATTAACAAGGGTAACTAAGGAAACCAAAGCCACTTGAAGGCACGCCTGCAACTGTAGCCGGAAAAAGTGTAACACCTGCTAACACTGTGGTACGCGGTTAGAAATAAGGCCTTTTTTATTGATGTCATTTTAGATTGATCTATGTCTAGTGTGCACTGAAAATCTATAAGATAAGTCATGGACAATTGTGTGACAGGTAGCATTCAGTTTACGGCACTTCTCATTCATTTCTATGGTATCTGCAAACAGTGTTTGACTGTCGCACAACTCTTAACAAATTAAATGACTTGAAGGCTGTAATATGATTGGTTGTCAGTGCACATGTGATCCAAGTTGGTCGTTGTGCTCTTTCCAATGGTAAAGCGGAGGACCCTCGTATCCATAGATAGCCATAAAGCTAGATGTCTTAAGGCGGAGTCTCGAACGGCATCACCGGCGGCCATCTTGTCACAGGGAAGCTTTCTGGCGAGCTCTGTGGTATCTGAAGTAAGGTGAGTGATCAGCACGAACACAAATACTCTTATCTCGCTGAAATCTTGACGGATTTACAAACGGTTTGGTTTCTTACAAACGTTATTAACGTGGCTATAATTCTGGATGCTTGAACATGCTGAAATATATAGTATTATAATTATTCATAAGTATGCAGTGTCATAACTACATCTCTGACGTTTATAACAAACCAAACCGTTTGAAAATCGGTAGAAAATTTAGCAAGTTATGGTTGTTTAAAAAGTACATGCACCATTAAAACACAATGTTACGAGTGAGCGAGCCCCCTGTTGCAAGATGGCCACCGTGTGAGGACGTCGACCTCCATTGGCCAGCAGCTCGGACGAGACATCTAGCCTTTATTATATGATATCTATGCTCGTATCTCCCAATAATAAGACCATCTCTGAAGGAAACAAAGTCAGACAGGAACTAAACACAGGAAGTGAAAAAAATTTAAACAATAGAAACAGCAAAACACTTCAAAATAAAGGTCCACATTTTAAAACCAAGGAACACAAATCCAGTGAACATGTAACAACAATGGGACAAAAATAATACTAAGAATTTTTTTTTTAATGACTTTAAATGAAATATTTAATGAAAAAAAAATTGTTTCTCACATCTGGAGAAAAATTATAATAATACAAATTATATATATATATAAATATATATATATATATATATATATATATATATATATATATAAAAAATAAATACCAAAAACAGCTTGTGAGACAATGAGAAAAGGAAAAAGAGAGAAATAGGGCCAGAAAGCGAGAGAGAGCAGGAGACAGGCAGATATCTCATCTATCCTATCCCTGTTAACGCTCCTGCAGCTCAAGAAAGCAGTCGATCATAAACAGATAGCTCTGCGTCAGTGAGAAATAATCTTCATGCATACCTTTCCCTGAAATAACACAGCAAAGCACAAGAAAAGTCCTGTCTGTTAAGTATGATTTGTTTAGAGTAATACATGCAGTGTTGCCAGATTGGAAATGTCCAATATCGGTCCCAGAAGCTCAAAATTATCGTATTTGGAAGAAAATGATCGTACACGAGTCAAACGTACAGAATACATCTATTTATCTTCTAGACCAACAACTTTTTGACACAACATGCAACAGTACTTTATTGCTAAATTATCAACCTCAGCGATGATCAAGCGTCGCGGCAGGAGTTTTTATTTTCTTTTTTTTTCCATTGCAAAACATAAAGAGATGACATGTTTATGATATACAACTTTGTATAGAAATATACAAAAGGAACGATAACTTATAAATGCTTGTGAGAGAGTCTCATTCTCCACAATGATTGGTCGAGAAGACGCAATATATAGAATGTACAATCTATAACCAATGAGTATAGAAGCCCTATGCCCTATAACGACCATTATTTGAAGTGTTTGAAGGATTTTTTTTCATTATTGATTGTACATCGTACAGAGGTCAAATTTATCGTACAAATACAATAATTATCGTACGTCTGGCAACACTGAATACATACACTCTTGTTGAGGATATTCACATTTAGGACTCAGGGGCTACAATCCTTGTATTCTCCAGCACAAAGATCATTTCTATATCATTTGCTTGATTATCAACCGCCATGACTGTGAATGAAAGCTTGTGTCTGCACTTAATTTTTGTTTTACAGTCAGGGTCTTTAATTCAGAAAAGTTGATCCATGTTTGAAAGCTACAAAGCAGCTCCAGTTCACAAAACGCCGACCATCTGATTAGACACATGTTGAAGTCATTGCTGTTGACTTCCACTCCATCCAAGAGTTGCATCAAAGAGACGCTGACAGTCCTCATATAACATAATCCTTGGCAGGTGGAAATAAAACAACAGATCTGGCTCAACTATGGGTCCTATGTGGTGAAGAGAGAGAGAGAGAGAGAGAGCGAGAAAGAAAGAAAGAAAGAAAGAAAGATAGAAAGAAAGAAAGTGAGAATGAAACTGTTAACTCCCGCAATGGAGGTGTTTATGCATAATGATAGTAGTTCATAAAGCTAAACTGTAATTTAAAGTCTTATTTTTTGAAGAATGACCCATATGGGTTGATGACAAACGTTCAACTTCAATTTCCTAAGAGAATAATCAAATAAAATCATTAAGACGACCATGTTTAACTGATTGGTATGAGGACATTGGTGGATAATCAAGTGACATTACTTTGTGCACATTCGTCCTCAACCATCAAATCACAAACACAGATGAAATGGACAGTCACAAATTTGTGAGATGGTCCTGTTTGTCAGTCACATGATAAAGAAGTAGGAAAACTAATCATGACCTAAGGAGTGAGAAAGGTTATGCTGAAGCAATTAGACCTTGGTGGTGGTCCATGAGTCGGCCCATAAAACAAAAGATCTAAACCAGACACAGAAAGCAGGCACTGAGTTACAAAGGAGGAAAGATGAGTCAAATAATTTGTCACTGTTGAAAAGCATTGAGCTGAAGAGGTCTAAATCAATTTTCACAGCCTCCAAAAAAGGGCACCCGGTATTTTATATGTAAAAAATGGCTAATCCTATTTGAGGAATCCTGGCATGCTTACCCAGATTTTATTTAGACACAGTGATAAAACAGAATATGTATTGGCCTAAAACATGTCATGTGCACATGTGTTAGGTGCTGTTAGGGTTACAGTCTCTAGTTATCGCCAGTTAGCTTGTAATTGGAAAACCATGTTTCTGATGGAAGTGAATGATATCGAAGCAAACTGAACAAAACTACAAAATCAAGACCAAAATTACATCATGGCACATGCAGGCCTTATAAAATGTCGCCATTTGGCAATAGCAAAAATGTTTTATGACAAAATGCTATTCAGTGTTTTAACAGGGTTGAAGAGGCATAAAAGGTTTAAATCATTTATGTGTTCTTTCCTCTTTGCTGTTCCTCACAAAGACTTGATTTCACATATGATTTACAGCTAAATCAGGCACTCAGATGTACAGTATGACATTGATCAGTTGTCACTGTAAAACACTCAAAATAATGAATTGGCTAACAAATTAAACAAATTAGTTCAATCAAATTAACTTTTATGAGCATTTAGAACTTTCTTTTTTCTTTTGAGTTCACAAAACGGACACATTTTAAGTAATCTGAATTGTTTCATTGCTTTGAGTTATGAATATCTTTTAATTAAGACTAACTTAAATTTAACTTTGCCATGACACTCAAAATGGAGAGTAAATGTTAAGTTTTCTATAATGTTTTTTTTTTTTTGTGCAATGTAAATGAATTAATTAATGCTAGAAGAGTTGTAATGATGTTTTTTTTGGAGGGTTATGTTTTACATTGTCATACTCATTCAGCAATTGCTATGCTATAAAAGCATTGTGTTTATCAATTAGCAAGTTTGCATTTATTGAATAAGCTATAGCAGACATGTTTCCATTGCTAAAAATATTTAATTTGAGATTACATGACAATTTTAAGTTAAATGTATGAATTAGCTTACTCGAATATTACAAGTTAAGAGTATTTAAACTGTATGAGTACAAAATAAAAATCTGCAAGTTCTGCTTCTTACACTGATTTTCCTAATGTAGAATTTTGTGATGTTACTGATTTAGTTTTTGCCAATTTATTCGGGTTTACAGTGTATTGGGGGTTATTTAGCCAATAATATGATTGATTTTTATATAAATCGTAAAAAAATATATACGTTGATAAAAAAAATTTATACTTTTATTCAGCCATATTATGTCATATAAAAAATGCTGTTCTTTTAAACTTTCTATTCATCAAATAATCCTTGAAAAAATATATACCATGGTTTCTACAACAAAATATTAAGCAGCACAATTTGTTTTACAACATTAATTGATAATGATAAGAAATTATTCTTGAGCAGCAAATCAGCAATATTTTTCTGAAGGATCATGTGACACTGAAGACTCAGCTCAAGGAATAAAATACACTTAATAATTTTAAAACAGATATTTTAAATTGTAATAATATTTCAAATATTATTTGTACTAAGTTGTACTATTTTTGATCGAGTAAATGCAGCCTTGGTAAGGATAAGAAACTTCTCCAACACTAAACGTATATAATGATTAAAAACTATATAATAGTTTCATTTTTTTATTTTTATAAATGTGCATGATTGGAAACAAATCAGTAGTTTATTCTGGGTGCGTTTTCACACAGTCCCTGTCAGTTTTTAGAAACACAGTGACATAAACCAAAGCAAAGACTCGGATGTAGAAGGTCAGTGACATGATCTCAAGGGGAAACATTCCCCACCTCGGTCCATTATAACCTTAATTTGGGTGTAAAGCTGACAAAGGCACTTTGGAGATTTATGTGCTTCTTTGTACTGTCGGCTCCCATGTGTGCAGCCTGTTAAGATAGTGACTGGACAGGCTATAGCTAAGACTTTTTAACACAGTCCACAGACACTTTTAATCTGCTTAACACTCACTTGTTTAGATTAGATCTGGCCTCCACACATGGAGAAAGCATAGAGGGCAATTAAAAACACACTCTATCCCTGCCGGTGGCCTTTTGCACTGGCAATGGCTTCCACACTTTTGAGCAGGGGCGCGTCTGCTAAACAGATAAAGCGTCGTTTAGCTTCTGTTACACTTTGCCCGCCATCAAGCAGAAGTTACACATCCGTCCACTTGAAGCGCCCTCTGTTTATTTGCTTATACAGCTTGGTAGGAGGCAATACGTTTGGTCGTTAAGACTTTGATTGCCACCTGCACCTGTCTCGGACAACGCTGTTTGTTACAAAGTCTGCTACTCTCATTCGGAGCTGCAGGGGAACATCTGATGGGCGGGGGAAGCGATAACTCTCTCTTACCGGTCTGTTTGAATCAGCCTTTGTACAAAAGATGGAGTGAGTGGCCGTAGGGTAATTCTATACCGCATTTACCTCCAAATGAAGCAGCAGGATGAAGTGAGTCATTTGGTTCAGATAAACAAATTTGTGCAAACCTCAGCTCTGCACGGCTCTGGCCTCAAATGTGTCTTACAATGCAGCGCAAGTACTTCAACATGATATGACCGATAGTAAACTGCTAGATAATACTGGTTGTATTTATTTGAAGAGAGTGATTTACACAGTGAAAGCCATTTAAACCCTTATGTGCTGTTGGGGCTGTTTTTCAGCCACTATGCTGTATTTTTTTAGTCTTATTTTGGCCATAACTTTTTCTGTGTTTCAGCAAATGGAATGATTTTTGGTGACAAATCTTATTTTGACACACATTTTGGGAAAATGCTTTGAAATTTTTCAAAAACTCAACAGTACACTCTGGGCAAATTCACTACCCTTTCGTTATGTTCGTGGCTGAAAACAGCCACTACTTTAAACTGCTGTAAAAATTGATCAGATAAATATTTTTTTGATTTTTTTTTTGCATAAATCTATTAATCAACCTCAGTCCTGTTCAAAACTACTAAATGTTTTTAAAAAAAATCAAGATTTTAACTCTTTAATTGCCAAATTCATAAATTATCTCACTGATTTTGGGGGGGAAAAAACACAAAATTACTTATTTTCAACATAAAATGTGATTGTGGACTGGATTTTTTTTTTACCTTTTATCACAGTCTTGGACATGTCAAAGATTAGAAACATTCATTGGTTTTGATGCATTGTTAGTTTTTGTGCAGCATCAGATTTAACTTTTCTCCCTCATTTACTGTTCGTCGGCTGATTTTGCCCCATTGACTTCCATTATAACCACATTTTTTGATTGCAAAGCCATGACACCATAAATCATGCATTTTTGATTGTTGGTTGGTTTTCCCTGTTGGGAAGAGGTTAAAATTAGTATTTTTTACTGTTGATAACCAGGTGGCACCATTAACCCCTTTATATAGGCCTGTGCAAAAAAAGCTTAGTTTCTGGCTTTTACATGGAGTTATATGGAGTATAATAGCATAATAAAGTGTGTGTGTGTGTGTGTGTGTGTGTGTGTGTGTGTGTGTGTGTGTGTGTGTGTGTGTGTGTGTGTGTGTGTGTGTGTGTGTGAGAGAACTCACCTTGATGCGTCTGAGAAAAATCAAAATATGCACCTCAGCTCTCAGAACTACATGGAGTAAACAAAAAACTAAGTAAGTGTATTTATGCATCTGCCTTTTGATGGTGAGAAATGCAGACTAAACTAAAACTAAGCAAGTGGATTTGAACACTTGCATGCGAGCCTGCTGGTCATTTGATGGTGAGAAGAGCAGCAAGCAACATGAGAAAGGGCTTGACTTGTAGAGAAGTTTTAGAGATGATCATGCAGCCGGACCCCTCCACGCGAGCTGCAGGATGTATTGTCTCTTCTCCCTCTGACACCACAGACTCAGGAGAGGCAGATCCATTATTTGGATGTGGCACCCTCATCATCCTCTCTAGCTTCCACTGAAGGCAAAGGAGGATTCGGAGGATCCTGGATCTGGGTGGATTGGGAGAAACGGCGAAGTGTGGTTTTCCACCAACGCGGAGACAACTCCCTTTCTTCAGCCTGCCAGAGGCGTGACTCCAGGACCGACGAGATGATCGACCTCATTGTCAGCATGACCAACCTCCAAAACGCAGAGCTCTGCTGATTTTTTGAATCTTGAGAGGGACATGGTGGCTCTAAAAATCGCACGACCACTGCGATCATCCCCACAGGCAACGTGTGGACTCCCCTCTGGACCTGTAGACACCGGCCAAAATCAGTAGCCCCATGTAGGCACGGAGATCTGTGGAGTCCACCCCGGTCCAGTTTCTCATTGTGCGGCCGCCCGTAAAAAACAGATTGAACACAGAATCAATGTTCTGGACCCTTGCGATGGCAATAGCGCGTCGGCCATGAAATCACGACTCTGGCGGCTGAAGAAAGGGAGTTGTCTCCGCGTTGGTGGAAAACCACACTTCGCCGTTTCTCTCCAATCCACCCAGATCCAGGATCCTCCGAATCCTCCTCGCCTTCAGTGGAAGCTAGAGAGGATGATGAGGGTGCCACATCCAAATAATGGTCTGCCTCTCCTGAGTCTGCGGTGTCAGAGGGAGAAGACAATACATCCTGCAGCTCGCTGGAGGGGTCCGGCTGCATGATCATCTCTAGAACTTCTCTACAAGTCAAGCCCTTTCTCATGTTGCTTGCTGCTCTTCTCACCATCAAATGACCAGCAGGCTCGCATGCAAGTGTTTAAATCCACTTGCTTAGTTTTTTGTTTAGTCTGCATTTCTCACCATCAAAAGGCAGATGCATAAATACACTTACTTAGTTTTTTGTTTACTCCATGTAGTTCTGAGAGCTGAGGTGCATATTTTGATTTTCTCAGACGCATCAAGGTGAGTTCTCACACACACACACACACACACACACACACACACACACAGCAACACACACACACACACACACACACACCACACACACACACACACACACACACACACACACACACACAGCACACACACACACTTTATTATGCTATTAATACTCCATATAACTCCATGTAAAAGCCAGAAACTAAGCTTTTTTTTGCACAGGCCTATATAAAGGGTTAATGGTGCCACACTGGTTATCAACAGTAAAAAATACTAATTTTACCTCTTCCCAACAGGGAAAACCACCAACAATCAAAAATGCATCGATTTTTATGGTGTCATGGGCTTTGCAATCAAAAAATGTGGTTATAATGGAAGTCAATGGGGCAAAAAACAGCCACGAACAGTAAATGAGGGAGAAAAAGTTAAAATCTGATGCTGCACAAAAACTAACAATGCATCAAAACCAATGTTGTTTCTAATCTTTGACATGTCCAAGACTGTGATAAAAGGTAAAAAAAAATCCAGTCCACAATCACATTTTATATTGAAAATAAGTAATTTTTGTGTTTTTTTACCCCCAAAATCAGCAACATAATTTATGAATTTGGCAATTAAAGAGTTAAAATCTTGATTTTTTTAAAAACATTTAGTAGTTTTTGAACAGGACTGAGGTTGATTAATAGATTTATGCAATAAAAAAAATAAAAAAAATATTTATCTGATCAATTTTTACAGCAGTTTAAAGTAGTGGCTGTTTTCAGCCACGAACATAACGAAAGGATGGGAAATTTGAACGATGCACAAGGTTAATCAATTTTTTTTTTACTGTGTAATTCTTAGTTCTGAGTCTTAATCGTAGTCTCTAATCTTAGTTGGTCCTGTTGACATATGATTACCTCATAACCAAGACATATTACAAAGATCTGGTCTCGAAACGCATACCAGTAATTCTAAATTATCCCTTTTTTACATGCCTTCTACATCACTTCATATTTGTGGACTTTATTTCTTGAAATTGCAACTTCATATTTAACAGTTTAAATGTCTTTTACTCAATTACATGTTTTATTTTTTACTCGGACAACAATGGGCTTCCATTATGTCTGACAGCAAAATATGCAGAGAGCCATTTTGTATTAACCAAAATATTTATTGCAGCTGCAAAAAAGTGGTTATTTTTCTGGCAACATATTGTGATGTTTAAGTGGAACGCAAGTAAGAACAGGTCTGTTTTGTTTCCTCTCATGGTAAGCCACGCCATGCTATGCCTGAGAGCACAAATCATTCTTGTCTCCACGAGAGCCCCAGCTATCTAGTGTAGGAAGATGCTGTAATGACATCTAAATCAGTGATTCTCAATGACTGCTGTT
>JARPMJ010009091.1:0-22500 GCA_033366665.1 Phoxinus dragarum | reverse complement strand
CTACGTGCCGAAGGAGCCGTCAAACATGGCGAGGTCGACGGTTTCTGCAGGCATTTCATCCCCCACCGGATGTGCCGGCGAAAGATGGAGGACTTAATTTGCTCTGCACTATGTTCAGTGACTTCTCAGTGGAGGAAGGCGGACCAGTTGCTGGTGTGTTTCGGGTCGCCCAAGAAGGGTCTCCCCGCTTCTAAACAGACCATCAGAGACGGGATAGTTCGGGCTATTTCCCCTGGCCTATCAGGTGCGCAGTTTGCCTTCACCTTTGGCCGTGAGCACTAACTCAACCAGAGCATGGCGTCCTCTAGAGCCCTCCTTTCAGGGACACCTGTTCATGAGGTATGTGGTGCGGCTGGATGGGCCACTGCACACACATTCATGAGATTTTATATTCTGGACCTCCCCTCTACACCCGGGTGCTCTAAATAGACTAGCAAGGCATCACTATTGTTCTCTTGCATACTTATTATTATTCCACACAAAAGTTTGGTTGCGCTACTCCTCCCGCACCGTTTGTCATAGAGCCATGAGTGAGGTGTCAAATCGACCGGCACATTGAGGAGAGGTGTGCTATGTCTTTTCTAAGCGATCGTGTGTACGATGTTTGCACAGCGGTCGAAAAAGCAGCCAAAAACGTCCCGTAGACATACCTTAGCAACCACCCCATAGACTTCCATTGAAAAATAGATGAGAGGGATATATATGAATCAGAGCATCATGGACACGTGGTTTTGGCTCTTTTGATTTTGGGCAGAATATCAGTCTATTAGTTTAACCCTGGTTATGATCTAGCCAAGCCCTAGCAACCATTTAGAGCACCCTAGCAACCATGTAACTTCATGAATAAGGCATTTAGTGCTTTCGTCCTAGTTGTGCCTGAGACTGCTTCACACTGAGACAGGCAGGGCTTGCTGTGGCATAGTGGGTATTTCCCCATAGTGTCGTCATCGACGTAGTGCGAGTTCCCTCGAAACGCAACGTCTCGGGTTACGACTGAGAAGGGAACGAGACACTGCGTCCCTTTGCCACGCCTCCTCCTGCCTTGGAGAGACTTTCTTCATCGTTAATGAAGAATGATGCGTGTGTGTGTGTGCAGGTGGAGCGGCGGCTGGTGAATCAGTTGGCCGCTGCATACGAGCAGGAGCTTCTGCCGAAGGGATGTACACTACGACTCTCAGTGGAAGTGGAAGGAGGACAGGAAGTGAAGGGCGGAGGACAGGAAGTGAAGGACGGAGGACAGGAAGTGAAGGTTCTGCGTCTGGAGCTGGTGGGAGACGACAGCACCGCCCGGACACTGAACATCCGCTCGCCGCTGAACCCCGACGACGTGAACTACGCCCCACAGACGTCACTGAAACACACACTCCAGTCCGGTTAGTGTGTGTGAATATGACATCACTGACTCCAGTGAAGCTCCAGCAACACATGAGAAGTGTGTGTTGTTTTAGTGTTCATCAGATTATTGGCAAGCATGTTAAAAATATGATGCGTTCAATGTTTCATCACAGTTGAGCTCGTAACTTTAATAACTCACATAAATCAGAGCAGCTTTATGACGTTGATAATAATGAACACACTCTCACACACACACACTCTCACACACACACACGTATGATGTTGGTAATAATGAACACACACTCTCACACATACACTCACATATACACTCACATACATTCTCACACACACACACATATACATTCACACTCACACTCACACACACACGTATGATGTTGGTAATAATGAACACACACTCACACACATACATTCTCACACACACACTCTCACACATATACACTCACACACACTCTCACACATATACACTCACACACACTCACACATATAAACTCACACACACTCTCACACATATACACACACACACACACACACAATCTTACACATATACACTCACACACACTCTCACACATATACACTCACACACACTCTCACACACACACACTCTCTCACACATATACACACACACTCTCACACATATACACTCACACACACTCTCACACATATACACTCACACACACTCTCACACACACATATACACACACACTCTCACACATATACACACACACACACTCTCTCACACATATACACTCACACACACTCTCACACATATAAACTCACACACACTCTCACACATATACACTCACACACACTCTCACACATATACACTCACACACACTCTCACACATATACACTCACACACACTCTCACACATATACACTCACACACACTCTCACACATATAAACTCACACACACTCTCACACATATACACTCACACACACTCTCACACATATACACTCACACACACTCTCACACATATACACTCACACACACTCTCACACATATACACTCACACATATATACACACACACACACTCTCACACACACACTCACACATTCCGTCACATTTCCTGAGTGTTTGTCATGTGTACAGATAAATATGAAGATGTGTGTATTCATGTGTGTATCATGTGTTGTGTACTGTAAAACACTAATGGTTCTGAGTCTAACGATCTGAATGTGAATCCGTCATCAGCTTTATCACAAATAAAGAAGGAATGTAACGATTGACACACCAGTTTCCTCATCGCGTCACATGTGTCCAGATTACAGAAGTTCGGCTGCTAGAAGAGTTGAAGTGATCACATGTGTAGAAGAGAAACTGCTCTGATGAAACGTCCTGATAAACGTCTCAAATGTGCAGATATGTGTGTGAAACAGGAATGTTTTGTGTGTTTATTGCAAGTTATCTCAAGGTAATTTTGACTTTTTATCTCACGAGTCAGAGTTATAAAGTCTGAACTGCAATATATATGAGTCTGAAATGTGGGATTAAAAAGTCATAATTACATTTTTTTTTTTACTTTTAATTTCTTGCGCACAAATGTTAAATAAAGTTCAGAAAGTCTCTTATCTGACTCTGGGTTTTTGTGTGAGGTTCAGGAATGTGCAACTCGTAATCCAACGCTAGAAACGTGTGTGTGTGTGTGTGTGTGTGTGTGTGTGTGTGTGTGTGTGTGGTGTGTGTGTGTGTGTGTGTGTGACAGACAGAGTACAGAAGGATGGAATGCCTAAAGAAAATTCCTTCTTTTCTCTGCATCCTCCTTTACACATGTAGGGATTCACTCACTTCTGTGGGGATCAAATTAGCATCTTAAAACAGAGGCAGCATGACAGAGACCTCCCACAACACACACACATATACTCATATACACACACACTCATACACACACACTCATATACACACACACACACACTCATATACACACGCACTCATATACACACACACACTCATATACACACGCACTCATATACACACACACTCATATATACACACACACACACTCATATACACACACACAGACACACACACACATATACTCATATACACACACACACTCATACACACGTATACACACACACACACACACTCATATACAAACACACATACACACACACACACACTCATATGCACACACACACACACACACACTCATATACACACACACAGACACACACACACATATACTCATATACACATACACACACACTCATATACACGATATACACACACACACACATATACTCATATATACACACACACACACACACACTCATACACACACACAATCATACACACACACTCATATACTCGCACATACATACACACACACACACACACACACATATATATATATATATACACACACACATGTATATACACACAAACACTCATACACTCACACATGTATATACACACACACACTCATATACACACACAGAAGTAGATGTGGACGGATCCGCATGAGAAGGGAAACATGTTCACATGAATGTAAACAATACAAATAAAGCATGAATCTCTGCAATGATAGAAGGTTGAATATGAATGAGTGTGTGAGACGGGGGAGTGTGTGTGTGTGTGTGTGTGTGTGTGTTTGTGTGTGTGTGTGTGTGTGTGTGTGTGTGTGTGTGTGTGTGTGTGTGTGTGTGTGTGTGTGTGTGTGTGTGTGTGTGTGTGTGTGTGTGTGAGAAGATGCTGTACCAGCAGAAAACCTCCTTCAGCCTCTCAACCAGTCCAATCTAATTATACACCGAGAGACAGCTTACATTAGTGTGTGTGTGTGTGTGTGTAGTGATGATCCTCTATCACAGTCTGCACTGATCCGGCCTCTCATACACACACACACACACACACACACACAGCCGTGAACGTCTCTCGTCCATTATCGTGTGTGTCCATGTCTTTTAACGCTCTCTCTCTCTCTCTCTCTCTCTCTCTCTCTCTCTCCTGCTCGAGTCCCACCGGACAGACCTGCAGGAACACACAATTATTGATTTACCATTTACAGTCCTGTAGCTCTGCATCTGAGAGATGAGAAATTACACAGAGAGAGAGAGAGAGAGAGACCATAGTCCTGCTTCTCTGTCTCTAAACACACACACACACTGATTTATCTCTGAACTTGTGCTGTTGCACTATTGTAGTTAGTCTGTTTTTCATTTTCGTTCATTGACATGATACACAAATTACTAAAATTAAACAATCTGACAGGTTTTATCTCCGTCTCTGAACTATAAAAATAATAATATGTGTGATGTGTGTGTGTAATTATGTTGCTGTGTGTAAACTCCGTGATATATTACGCCAGTGAAACACTGGAGTGCAAATACTGTGTGTTTACAACACTGACATTGTTCAATGAAAGTTCCGTCACGCGAACGTTCTATTTCGAGTAGCGTTGACTTCCGCTTCTGACGTGAACGTTCCATTTCGTCATATCATATCGTTCGTTCTATTGCGTCATTGTTTTATTTTGTCGTGCTCTCCTTCGCGTTTTTTGTCACTGTTTTAGTGATTTTGAATCGCTATTATAATGCGATATTTTAGGAAGCGTGCACGCGCGCGTTTTCTATAGCCTATGTGGCGCCCTGGTTGTACTTCTGTGAAGATAAATGGAGGCATGTCTGAGCACATATGTGCAGTTTGAGATCAGGTGTCGGTTACCTGCTGCTGGTAGAGTCGGAGAGGTAACATAACTCTACCGTTCCCATCATTGGCTGATGTGTTTCAGCATCTGCGCGGAACAGGGTTTCCCGCGCCGCGAACACGAGAGCGGATAAAAGCGCGAGCAGCTTCTCTTCTGTCTCGTGTCTCTTTCTGAAAGACTCGGGGAGAAATCCATTCTGCCTAATTCAAAGCTTGCTCTGGGACAGCTCGCGTGGCAGATTGCCGGCTAATTAGTTTAGAGGAGAGTTTAATTCGATTAAGTTTGCACAGGTCCCGCGCAGCGCCGGTTGTGTCGGGCTCTGAGCGCGCGGGGCCCCGGAGCCCTGATCTGATTAACGCGTATGCCCATTACTGGCTCTCCAGCTGCTGCCACTACACACACACACACACACACTACACACACACACACACACACTACACACACAGACGGACAGAACCGCTACATCTGATGCGGGGTTTGTTTTTTCAGTAATAAAATGACGTCAGTTTTCCAATGTAAAAAAAAAAACGTTGATAAAACGTTATAATAAGTTTATAAGTTGAAAAAAAAATTTAGGCTACTTACTTTTTTTAGTTAATATATGGAGATTGGTTCAATAAATAGAAATGCAAAATATTGTTATCTCAACCACATTAATTATATAAGTTGATTTGACAAAAGAAAAAACGTTGTGATGATAAATTATGCAAAATATTATTTTTTTGCCGTTTAGCAAGTTGAGAATTTTCTGACGTTGGTAAAAAAAAAATCTCTGGTCAAAAACGCCACAGATATTTAAAATCCTTCACTCTAAAAAAAATGCTGGGTTGTTTTAACCCAATGTTGGGTCAAATATGGACAAACCCAAACGTTTAAACATTTAACCCAACGGCTGGGTTTGTCCATATTTTACCCAAAATTGGGTTAAAACAACCCAGCATTTTTTAGAATGTATTTAGTCTTGTCTAACATTTGCTATATTTCATATTATTGTTCCATATTTAGACATGGTTAAATTGTGACCGTTTCGATTAATCGAGCCGATTAAAGCATTCTACAAAAATGCATTTCTGCGTTTCTACATGCGCTTACTATAGTGATAACAGTAACTTGCTGGGTTGTTTTAACCCAATTTTGGGTCAATTATTGACAAACCCAAAAGTTGGATCAAAATTGTAATTAAAAAATTTAACCCAATGGCTGGGTTTGTCCATATTTGACCCAAAATTAGGTTAAAACAACCCAGCATTTTTTAGAGTGTGTATAACCGTACCAAACCCAAACTGTAACTCTACAAGTACATGGTTAATTAATATTATTTGTTTTAGTACAATGTTATACTTTACCTTAAAATAAACCAAAAAATAGTTTAAAGCGTGTGTGCTATTAAAAAAATAGAATCCCAAGAGGTTGATTTCTATTGTGAAAAAACATTATCTTTCTGGAGATTATTTTCTTAATAATAAACTTACTGCAGTCAATCAATCTTTTTTGTGGCTGTGCATTTTTTTATTATTATTAAATTAAATGATCATTATAGTTATTTTGACAGACCAAATTGCAATACATGAGTCTGAATGGCTTAGAAATAGTGTGTATATGGACTTCAACTGTCACAACTCAAATTTATACAGCCAGGAGTTTGAATTTAGATTATTTTATTGATATATTTTTTGACAGTCGGAGTTTGAATTTAGAATTATTTTAATTTTGACACTTGGAGTAAAATTTGACATATGGAGTTTAATTTTGTTTTTGTTTTTGATTTGACAGTTTTGTATTATTATTGACAGTTGTGTATTGAACAGTGGCTCGTTTGAACATCGCGTCCGCGTAACTCTGCGGTGTTTCCCGCGTGTTTGAGCGGAGGATCGGAGCGCAACAGTTCGCTTGTTGTGCAAGTGTTTCTCCTGCGGACACACGGGCTCTCCTGCTCGGTGTCAGGGGTGAGTTTGCCGGGGAACTGATCCCGGTTCCCCGCGTTAATCTCTTCAAAGCCCCTCGCGCACATCTGACTTTCAAATCCGAGTGTTTGTCTTGAAAATGCGCCCTAATCCCGATCCGCGCGACCCGTGAGACCAGCAGCTTTAACATTCATCGGCGATTAGCGGAAACAGTAACGAGGCTCTTTCTCATGCATGGCGCTTGTGTAAATAACTGTGCTGTGATTGACAGCTGAGTCTGTGATTGACAGCTGAAGAACGGGTCGGGCCTAGCGCGCTGCTTTTCATTTTTTGATGGATTCTGGCATGCTGCTGTTGATCGATAGTTACACTAACCAGCGTTTAACATTAGTGCACTTACTGTCTGCCCGAGAGCCTCCATTAATTCCTCCTGTGGTTCTAAAACACTCATATTTTGCTTTGCCATCACAAAAAAAGGGCATTTTCCGAGCGCAAAATAAATATATAAATGGAAAGCGCAGGGTCTCGTGCTCTCCGGGATAATTGAATTGTGTTTGGGTTGGTTTGGTTTGGCTGACAGTAATCGCATCCGATGCCCGGGCCATTACAGCGAGCGCGCGCGCGCGTGCGTGTGTGTGTGTCTCCCGGTGACCGATCACTGCTGAATGCAGATTGAGCTAATGAGAGAGAGAGATTGATGAGAGAGAGAGAGAGAGGGGTGGATGAAGGATCGGGAAAGGATGAGACGCGACCCGTCTGTGTCACGCGCGTAAACAGTGACCCGTCTGAAACCCGCCGGGCGCGCGCGCGGGACACTTGCTATTTAGTACGAACAAAACTTTTTCATTTGTTTGTTTGAACATTAATGTGGGCTAATTTCTACAAAAAGTCTAAATTAAAATTAAAAACTGAATCAACTAAATATATATTAATAGATTTAAATAACGCGGAATCTGTCACGCCTGTATTCTGTATTTTTCATTACACACGCACGATGTACAATACCACATTAACAGTGAGTTGAATCAGACAATTCGTTCATTTAATTTGACATGGTTTTATTTCGTTAATGTTTCTTTATTGGCATCGATGGTTCCCAGCGCCATATTTAAGTATTTAAATAACTTTAACATCCATAGAATATTTCCACTGCACAAAAGGTTTTTCTTATTAATAAAATCTCCTAGTGGGGGAAATGGTTTTTGGGAACCCACTGCATTAAACAAATATGCATTTAAATAAAAAAAAGACTATTTGAACCGTTATTTTAAAGAGTGTAATATTAAATACATTAGTAGCCTATATTCCTTCGTTAAGTTGCATACTAATAACGGCATATTTAATATTTGCTATTGAGTATTTAAATCTGTAATTCTAAAAAAGATGTAAAACGCGTTCTGAATCTCTCTCTCACACACACACACACACACACACACACACACACACACACACACACACAGGTGATCTCCTCAGGTGTGCACGGAGATGATGAACGCGTGCTGAAAGGTTCCGGTGTCCGTGAAGACTTGTTGCTGTCGTGTGTATCTCGTCACTTCCCGGTACAGTCGTTAATCTGCGCGCGGGATGCGGACGCTGATGGATGAAGTTTGAGACGCGCGTCACCCGAAATCATCCAAACGCGCCGTGACGCGCACGCCCGGGGCCGCGTCGGGATAACCAGGTTACGCGCGCATAAAGAGAGGGTTACAGGGGTCAAAAGTCAAACGAATCCATGACACATATGGTTAAAAATGACATATTCAGCTGCATGGAAATAAACGTAGTTTCTGATTCGATAACGTTAAATGCGATTATTATTGCATAATTTTTGAAACGTGATTTTTATGTTAAATAATGATAGGCCTATAACGCGCTATACCAGCTCGGATAATATCCATGTCTAATTAATATTGTTCAAAGAGTTGAGATAAACTCGCGCGTAATAGTGAGTGACAGCAAGCAGATGCGCGTGACTGTGAGCAGCAGGTTTCCGTCCAGTCACTCCTGATGAGAACAGATCGAGTAAACGCGAGCAATTAACGACTTCAAGTCAGCATTAATTAGTATTTCATCGTTTATTTTAATTTTACGATCATTTTATTTCATTCGGCCTCTAAATGCAGCGTTGGGGGGTTTAAATAAAGGCCATTATTCCCCAAATCAAATTAAACTTCATCTCACACTACCAACCAGAGCCGCATTAAAGCTAAAACAATCCCACAATTCATTTAGCATGAGGAAAACGGACCCATTTACCCGCTCTTGAAAAGTTGCCCATCCTCGCCTTAATGCCATTAGTCTGAATAGCCATTAATAGTCATTTATTTAGAGTTATATTTGCGCGCGCGCGCGGGTGATGCGCGCTTCAGGTCTCGATCAAACATGAAATAAAATGCAACAAAGGAGCATTAGATGAAATAGTGAAGCACAAGTGCAGCAGATGATGCTGGAAAGGGTTAACGCCGAGGTGCATTAGAGATGCGTGTGTGTGTGTGTGTGTGTGTGTGTGTGTGTGTGTGTGTGTGTTGAGGGAGGAGGATCTCAGAACTGAGACATTGTCATGCAAACACAGACCACCGCCTCGCCATTGTCTCCCGGACTCCAACTTTATTATAAACACACCGAGCAGCAGAGCCGCGGAACACACCGAGACACACACACACTCCTCGAGCGGACCTTCACACACACCTGCGTCTCCATCATTCCGCCCTCCACATGTACAAAATGGATTACTCGTATCTGAACACGTACGACTCGTGCATGGCGGCGATGGAGGCGTCGGCGTACGCGGACTTTAACTCGTGCAGTCAGAGCAACGCGTTCCAGTACAACCCGATCCGGAACGGGTTCAGCTCCAGCCCGGGGTGCGGAACGCTCGGGTCCGCCAGCTGTGCGCTGGGCGCGCTGAGAGAGCACCAGCCCGCGCCCTACTCCACAGGTGACACACACACACACACACACATGCATGCGCGAGAACTAAAACACTTCATGTGCAATGCGACTTGAAAATAGCAGGTGTGTAATGTTAAGCGCGTGCGTTATATTCGTACTGTAAACGCCAAACTGTCCATTTTTCTTTGTTTAACATTTAAAACTCGTTCCGAATGTAGCGATGTGTACGTCACGACTCGCTGTTTAAAAACGTTCTTTTTTTATGACGTGTAATTCTAATGACATTCTTTGGAACTTCCAACGATCAGTTCCTAAAATAACCGTTTTTTAATTTTTTTAATTAATGTGAACCGTTTTTATTAATCTATTAGAGCGAACATTTTTATAAAGAATCTTTTGTGCATTCCATCGATTCTTCGATGCCGATTAAAATTGTTTATTTGATACAAATGTATCTTTAATTATAATTGCGATATCCAGTTGCAGAAATCCAGCGAGAATCCCGTAGCGTTGCGAGTTTACGTTGAAAGCTAATTTAATTCAATTAGCCTAAAACTCATATAATTTGAGGCGCAAATCAATTTAAAGTAATTAATTGAATTATGTCTTACGGATCTATAATTAAAAAGAGCGTTTATTGGACAGAAGAAATGAGACACGACCCTGTCTCGCCGGATATTCCCGCGCGGTAAATGTCAATTATAGGCTTGTGTCATTATTATTGCATTTTCACATCAGAATATGTGCGACTTATATGGAGTGTGTCGTTTTAAAACGAAATGCATAATTTAATTATAATCATAATAATACAAATGCACGGACGCATTCCTCAAATATATGAGCGCAAAAAACATTCCTTTTTCTTATTTAAAAAAACAATCCGACATAAATGTGCAACATCTGTTACTGCCTGTGTTGTGGAAGTGCTCCTCATGCCTCTCGTTGCTCTTGCAGTGCCGTACAAGTTCTTCTCGGACCCGTCCGGTCTGAACGAGAAGCGCAAGCAGCGCCGGATCCGCACGACCTTCACGAGCTCTCAGCTGAAGGAGCTCGAGCGCGTGTTCGCGGAGACGCACTACCCGGACATATACACGCGCGAGGAGCTCGCGCTGAAGATCGACCTGACCGAGGCGCGCGTGCAGGTGAGGCGCATGCACGCGGAGTATATTCATCACTGAGTGCGGAACCATATGATGATATACGACTATAAATTGTCATCTATATTGGATATTTTGGGCCTCTTCCAAATGTAATTAATTTAGTGAGTGATTTATAGCGGCTGGGTCACGTGTGTGCGCGTGCGTTAGTAACACTTCACAATGACAAATATTGGTAACGCTTTATTTTACAGCGTCCTTGTTACGTTACATAAAAAAAAGCTGGGTTGTTTTAACCCAATTTTGGGTCAAATATGGAAAAAAAATTGCATTTTTAAATTGCATTTTTAATCCAACATTTGGGTTTGTCCATATGCTATTTGACCCAAAATTGAGTCAAAACAACCCAGCATTTTTTAGATTTTAATAAATGATGCACAGCCTAATTACATGCAACTAAACCAAACCCTATAAGTACATTTACAGTAGTTAATATTAATCAGTTCTGACATATAATAACGCCGTAACAACCTTAAAATAAAGAGTAACCTAAATATTTCTAAAGCATTTATTCATCTTATAGTTCAAATTCAGCGTCTTAAAAATAAAGGTTTCAAAAGGGTTTTTGCAGTGATGCAATAGAATAATTTTTTGTTCTTCAAAGAACATTAAAAGAACATATAGTTCTATATCTATATTATTTCTATATTAGAATTCTATAGTTCTAATTCTATAGTGTGAGGAATATTTCAAAGAACCTTTAGGATGTTTCTTCATTGAACCATCGATGCTGATGAAAAGCAAGCAAGAAATATATATTTTTGAATATGACTCATTACTGTAATTACACTGTAAACAATGACACCTTATAATAAAGAGTGACCAAAATATTCCTAAAGCATTTATTAATCTTATAGTTCAAATTCAGCGTCTTAGAAATAAAGTTTCCAGCAGGGTTCATTTTACAGCGATGCAATAGAATCATAAAATGTATTCTTAGTGTGATATTTAATAATATTTAAAGAACCCTTCGGATGTTGAATGTTCTTCGTGGAACCATCGATGCTGATAAAGAAGCTTTACTTTTTAAGAATGTAACATAATTAAAATCTGATGTCATTAATATCATTTAATAGACTAAAAGGGAACATTAATACTGTAACACATGTAATGCTCTTGCATTTTTATTTATTTATTTTATTGTAGGAATACATTCAGAAATGTTACAAAATACACATATCACAAAAAACAACAACAAAACAGATCAAAACTATTTAAGAATAGATGAAGAAAAAACAAACAAAAAAGGTAAAGAAAAGAAAGACCTTATAATTCGAACTATATGTCCTTTCGGGGTGTTGAGTGCTTTAAGGTATTCAGTAATTTAACACCAATATATATAAATTAACTAAATGAATAGCTTTTTTACAACAGAAATGAACATCCCTGAACTTCTTAAGCTGGACTGTGGACTATTCTCTTCTGGACACACACTTTGTTGCATTTTTTTCCGGTTATCTCTGTAAAGCTGCTTTGAAACACTCTTTTATTGTAAAAAGCGCGATATAAATAAATTAGGGCTGTCAAAAGATTAATCACGATTAATCGCATCCAAAATTAAAGTTTGTGTTTGCATAATATATGTGTGTATACTGTGTATAATTATTTATATATATAAAAACACACACAATCATGTATATATTTAAGAAAAATTGGTTATATTTATATATCAAATATTTATATAAATTATATAAATATATATACAGTATATAAATGCAAATATTTCTCAAATATATACATGAATGTGTGTGTATTTATACATAATAATTATACACAGTATACACACATATATTATGCAAACACAAACTTTTATTTTGGATGCGATTCATCTTTTGACAGCCCTAAAATAAATGTGACCCGACTTAAAAATAAACATTAATACTGTATTTTTAAGAGTGTAACAATTAAAATCAAACAATTGTATCTGATGATATCATTTAATAGAGAAAATATGACATTAATACTGTAAGAAATGTGATTGTGAATGATATCGCGGCTCTTCCTCAGGTTTGGTTCCAGAACCGGCGGGCCAAGTTTCGTAAACAGGAACGCGCCGCCAACTCCAAAGGAGCGAACAGCAGCAAGAAGCCCGGGAGAGACTCGCTCTTCATCCGAGGACGACGAGTCCAAAGAGTCGACGTGCAGCCCGACCCCCGACAGCACCGCGTCTCTGCCCGGATCCGGGAACATGGGCAGTCCCGGCACCGGCAGCCTCAGTCCGAGTCCCGTCTCCGGCTCCGGCTTCACCAGCGCCTCCATCTCGCCCTCGCTCCACCAGGGCCTGAAGAGCTCGCCGTGGCCCAGCCTCGGCTCGGCCGGACCCACACCGGACCTGCTGAAGGCCTGGCAGCCCGCGGACAGTGTGGCGTCCGGCCCGTTCGCCGGCGTTCTGTCCACCTTCCACCGGAACCCAACACAATCAAGACCAACCTCTTCTAGAGATCTGCTGGGTCACTCGTGTAGAACTGGACTCGATGTTCAACCCGTCGATGAGGTCTCATGTGCTGGCGCCAGTTAACACTGACCAGTCACTGCATCCACTGCAAAAAGCTGGGTTGTTTTAACCCAAGTTTGGGTCAAACCCAGCCGTTGGGTTACATTTTTAATCCAACATTTGAGTTTGTGCATATTTGACCCAAAATTGGGTTGAAACCCAGCTTTTTTAGAGACGTGTGTTAGTACAGCATACGGAGAACACGTGGAACCGTACAGGGGTCATCATTTCATGGATTTACTTTTAATTTAGTTTTAATTTTAATTAAATTGTATGAATTAAGCAGCTCGATACTTTATCACTAGACAAAAAAAGAAGTATTATGTCAAGTCAGGTCGTCACCTTCATCTATACAGCGCTTTTAACACTATAGACCGTTAACTTTACAGTAATAACAGCAGATACAGTAACAGAGATTACAGTAACAGAGATTACAGTAACAGAGATTACAGTAACAGTGATTACAGTAACAGAGATTACAGTAACAGAGATTACGGTAACAGAGATTACAGTAACAGAGATTACGGTAACAGAGATTACGGTAACAGTGATTACGGTAACAGAGATTAAGGTAACAGTGTTCAGGCTGATCTAGAGTAAAGTTATTGTCCAGATAAAGTTAGTTTTGATTGAGTATAACATACTGAGGAGAAAAGCTTCTGGTAACACTTTATTTTACAGTGTCCTTGTTACATACGTTACATGTACTTACCATAGTAATAACAGTAAATTATGCATAATTACATGCAACTAACCCTCAACCAAACCCTAACCCTATAGTAAGTACATGTAGTTAATTATTATTACTCAATACTTACATATATAATTACAGTGTAACAATAACACATTAAAATAAAGTGTAACCAAGGTTTTATATGAAACCTTAAAGGGGATCATTTTATAGATTTTTTTTATGAATTTAGTTTGAATATTAATTAAATTGTTTGAATTAAGCAGCTCATTTATCACTATTATGCAATCATTTAAAACCGTTTGTCCTTATAGAGTCGAGAGTGTATTTAGTTTAGTTTTATAAGGCATGCTCTTGTTTAACTGATTAGAACGGTAACACGTTACAATAATGTTCATTAGTTAACATTAGTTATTGTATTAACTAACATGAATAACAATGAGCAATACTTGTGTTACAGTATTTATTATTCTTTTGTTAATATTAGTGAATAATAATCCAGCTGTTCATTGTGTGTTCATGTTAGTTCACAGCGCATTAACTAATGTTAATATTAATAACACATCAGTAAATGTTGAAACTAATATTAACTAACTTAATAAATGCTGTAGAAATATTGTTCATTCTTAGTTCATGTTAACTAATGAATTGTAAAGTGTTACCATTAGAATTTACAGGGAATTAATAGTTCTACGGTATTTAATAATCTTATTTAATGTTGATGTCAATTACATTTTTAACATTAAAAGTTGTATTTGTTCAAATAAAGGTTCAATATTGACATCAGACCTTTAACATCCGCGAACTCTTCCGTTCCACCAAAGGTTCTTTAGATTATTCAAATAGTTTTGGTTCTTCTATGACATCACTTTTGGAACCTTTATTTTTAAGAGCGTAGCTTTTAAACTAACATGATCAAACTATGATTTTTATAAACTAACATTAAGAACAGTTCATAAATGCTGTAATAATATATTATATTATTATGTCACATTATTAGTTCATGTTCAAGTGATGCAGTGACTAAAGTCAACAAATGAGACCTTATTGTAAAGTGTTTAATTTATTGTCATGTTGAACTCGTGGGCGCTTTTGTGTGTGTGTGAGTGTGAGTGTGAGTGTGTGTGTGAGTGTGTGTGTGTGTGTGTGTGTGTGTGTGTGTGTGTGTGTGTGTGTGTGAGTGTGTGTGTGTGTGTGTGTGTGTGTGTTTGTTCTCCGGTCCATCTTGTGTTCATCTCTTGCAGCTGCGATGTTTCTCTCTTTATGTTCACAAGAGGATCTTTAACCCTGAAGATCCGCATCATCAGCGCTTGAATGAATTGTCATTGTCAGTAAATTAGTTCTTCATTTCCTCTTAATTAAAGGTCCAGAAACATTTAGTCCAGCAGCGGAGCTTCAGGACAAGAAATCAATCCTGAAAACATGCATCCGTGAACCGGCATAGAAACGTCACCGATGAATTTATCATGTGCTTCTCCACTGAAGCTCTTTGAAGACCTGTGTGTGTGTGTGTGTGTGTGTGTGTGTGTATGACCCCAGAAACAAGCATAGTTAAGCCACTTGTAGTTAATTATTGAAGGAAAAAAAAAAAAAGGAAAAAAAAAAATATTGGGATGTTTTTTTAAGCTAGGCTTTTATTGAGAAATATTTTGTAAATATTAATATAAATACGATGTAGTTTCTTCTTTTTTTAATGTTTACTGGCTCCAGTGCACGCCATGTGTTTCATGAATGATCGGCTGTATATAATCCATAAAAATGACAAAATAAAGACAGTTAAAATGAACATCTCGTGTGTGATCTCGCATTCACTTCATCTTTCACTCGCGGGGACGCACAGAATATTCCAGCATATGAGGAGGAATTATTTTACAATTTGTATTTTGAAAACACAAGAACTTACAAATGTGTTCATAGCGTTACAAAAAAAATTAAAATCAAGTGTCATTTGCACAAAAACATTTGAAATTTTGTTTAAAATGCTTGAATTAAATTCAAATATGTTCTGAAAAATGATCTTCTGCTGATCAGTTTATTTGTGAATAAAAGCCTAAATTCAATCTGTTCATCATATAAAGTGATGACAACTTTTTCATGTTTTGGAACTCTTTCAGATTTATGAATGATGTAATGTTGAATTTGTTAGACAATAGCATGTCATTTTTATTCTCAATACAGGTGAAAACAATACTAGATATCTCCATACTTCACCAGTTGATTGATTACATTAAGCATTGCAAACATTTTTTATATTACAAGTTTTCTGAAAAGTTATGTTTAAAAACAAATGGGGCATTACCTAAATAAATTTGACCTTATTTGCTTACATTTCTAGAATAAAAATCTGAACATTGGATAAAGCCAAGTTCAAAATCCTTGTTTAATTTTTTTTTACATATTAGAGTCAAATGTTTTTACTGAGGGGATTTTGTATATCTATTTTTATCACTCATAAATCAAAAAAGAATGTGAACAGACCGAAAAAAAAATGTGCAAATTTTTTTTTGAATAAAATGTTTTATAAAAGCAGACAAATTATATATGAACAAACCCCTCAGTAAAAACCTTCAGAATATAGATATGAATAAAACTGTAAGTTTTGGTGTATATAAGTGAGGCTGAATTGGAGGACAAAACTAATTTTGATAACATGGGCTTTTAAGATATGTCCTGAAATTTAAATCTACAGACGCAAATAGATGGCATTATAAGATACACTTAAAAGTTCTATTATGGGATGTTTTCTTTCCATTAGACTGATAAAACACTTAATGAAAAGCCAAAAATCTGTCTCGCCTTAAGGAAACGACAATATCCGAGACGCTATTAAAAATTGCATTTAGGAACATTCTAACAAACTTAGAAATTATATAAAGAACTAAACTTTTTTCCTTATGATTTTTCCTTTATGATTCACACACATTTGATCCGACAAAATATTGATTACTATAATAATATTACTAAATATTATTATGAAAATTACTGTGTATTTTAGTTATTTTTACAAAAAATAACATGTAATCACTTTATTTTATTTAGGTTTCTTGGTTTGTAATGTATTGAATGATAATCAATAATCTAATAATGTAATAAACAAATGTAATCATCAGCATAAATAAACTGTGACATTTGTTATATAAATATACTTACAAATGTAATTACAAATTCCACAAAATGTTTATTTGAAGCTCAATGAGACTTTCTTTGAACATAATTGTAGTTTTTATTAAACTGAAAAAGAAAAGAGCAAACATTAAAAGGACAGTTATTTAGCAGTTAAACACAAATATTAACTTACAACAACTTACTGTTAAACAGTTAAACTGTTAAAAATGATTATACGGCAAGTAAATGAATAAAGGCGGAAAACTTCTTAAGTTAAAACTTAATACACAAATAATTGATATCTAGAATAATTCTGCTACATGCATTTTAGGAGAAACACCCATAATTATAACATTAAAGACTTAAATAAAACAAACAAAGCTATTGTGAGCGCTTCATTTAAACTCAAACTGGACTAAACTCATCTTGAGATTGAGAAACAAACTCAACTCGTTTAGAAATTCATCAGCATTTGAATCTCACATCAGAATGAATGAGCAAATAGAAAAAGATTCACATGTAATATATGAATATAACTGTGTCCTCTCAAACGATCATGATGGCGCAGCGCCACCTGGTGAGAGGGTTGTGTTAGAGCATCTTTCACTAAACCAAACATCTGTGCAGGATGAGATTGTAAATGCTTCCAAACGAATGACACACTGAACCAAGAGAAACGAATGTGGACAAACACACACACACACACACACACACACACACACACACACACACACACACACACACACACACACACAGACACACAGACACACACACTGCTTCAAGTCACGGCTGATTTTGGCTTATTTCCCTTTCCTTTAAAGTCACGAAACATGCACGAAAAACAAACTGTTATTAATAACTAACACTTCAGGAATGTTCTGATGATGTCACTTCCTCCAGACGACAGGAAGTGGAGGACGGGGCTGTAGTGATAACATCCTTTTGACACTTCGACTTGTTTAAATAATATCACAAACTATAATGACATCAGATTAAATTAAAACCAGGTAAAATTCTACCAGTGCAAAGTTCAGTCCGATCTGGATTGTGATTGGCTCACTTCTGCTGCTGTTGTTGTTTTAGACTGGCCAATAGGATCTTCTTATGGGCGGGGTCACGAATGCCCGCCTCCTCCAGATCCTCCTCTGTGATGTCACTGCAGGAAAGACACATGATTGGATGATGGTTTCATCTTTGTATATCAATCCAGCAGGTATTATGGGATATTTTAACACATGAATAATGCGTCACTGATGAACTTTAATAGACATTAAGTTAAAAACGCATGGGAAACTTTCTAAAAGAAGGATAAATTACTAATTAAAATATTGGAAAGCTACATGACTCACAACATTTGTGAAAGGTTATGATACTTTTATGGTGCTTTTGCAATTTGCACCTTTTAATATTTTGATTAAAATATATTAAATATTTTACCATTTATATTTTATTAAATTACAAAAATTGTATGTTATTTCATATTATTATTGTAATAATACTGTACTACGCAGTACTGTAAAATAACAATATTTGATCATTATAATAATAATAATAATAATAATAACTAAAACTAATACAGAACAACAGTAAAATTACAATACTGATATTTATGGCTGTCTTAATTGTTTTAAAGCATTATACCACAGAACTTTTATTTTGGCGGAAAACCAAACGACACTGACTTTAATAGCCATTAAATTGAAAATACACAGTTGAAAACCTACTTAAAATATGATAAATAACTAATTAAAAAATTGGATACATGACTAACTACATTTTTCAAAGGCATTTTGCACCTTTTACATTTTTATATTTGATAAAATTCAATAAATTAAACAAACCAATAATAATTACTATATTACAGTAATACTAACCCTACTGTACTGTAAAATAAAAAAATATTTAATAATAATAATAATCATCATTTTATCTTACAAAACAACAGTACAAATTACAATAATAATATTGATGGCTTTAATACGTTAAATCACACAGCTTTTATTTTGTCAGAAAACAAAATGACACTTGCAAACTTTAATAGACATTAAATAAAAAATACACTGTTGCAAAAAAAATAAGAATAAATAACCAATAACAAAAAATGGAAACTTACATGACCACGTTCGTAAGAGCCAATTTTATATGTCAATAATGTGTATATTATTATTGTTTGCTTAGAGTGTGGATTTAGCAAGTAATAACCGAAAGTGTCATTTTTTGTAACTTTCTTTGAGAGGCAATTCTAATATTTCCTGTGTTTATATGGTCCGTGTATCATCCGATCATTTCATTTCCTATTTGGAATGGAATAACGAGGAATGAAAAAACAGCTCGTTTATTCGTTTTTTTGTTTAGTTTAAAAAACGAAAAATTAGATTTTGGCTCGATTTTTCATTTTTCGTTTGTGGTTTACAAATCGGTTTATGGGTTCGATATTTCGTCCCGCGCATGTGGGCGGCGCTGAAACGCCCCTTTCATCTGATTGGTCAAACCGCTCCGCCTTCAGTACGAGCTTTTCTTTCTGTCGGCAGAATAAGAGTCAGTACGAGTGCGGCACTAACATTATTGCACTTTGATAAAATAATGTCTGAAAACACCACTCACTTTTAAGTTGCACAATATTTGAAGCAGAAGTATGTTCCAGCGACCCCATTAATGTGAGCTACAGTAGGCTATGACAGATTATTTTAGCATGATGTATTTCTCATTGATAAATACAGTGCAAATAGTTCCGTCTCTTTGGATAAAAGGGAAGTGGAAATAAAAATCAACATATAGGCTGAACTGTACCATATATGTCCTTAACATTAGATGTCCGTAGATGGCCTAACTGTTAGCTACGTTAGAGTTAGGGGATAACACAGTGTGTACAGTATAAAATCATCATGGTTCCCATAAAACATGAAAACCCAACAACCCAATGGGAATATATCCTTGTTGTGTAAAACATCTGTTCATAATCCGTAATTATACAATTTCAATAGGCTACGAATAGCACCGGGATCGAGGCGTCTGGAATAACTGCAATGATCAATCCGCATTTTATAGGCTAATATTCAGAATGTCCTCGTATAATGCCAACGACCGCTTCCTTTGAGAAATATAGCAGACCACCTTTTTTAAACTGTTATTTAAGATTATTTGTGCATAAATGTTTGTGCATAAATGTCCGGAACAGACAGACAGACAGACAGACAGACAGACAGACAGACAGACAGACAGACAGAAGTTTAAATGTGTTAGGCCTATATAAATTTAGGCACATATAACAAGTATTACAAACTACAATAGCCTAAACAGAACATGGCAAGCCATGGCAACTTGTAGGCTATAGCCTACTTAAAAGGAAAACAAATTTGCTGAGTAAAAACAGAGCTTGTGTTGTTGAATCATATTTTTTCTAGTATATCTTAAAATATAGAGCTCATGACAAATAAAACTTCCAGATGGACAAATTTAAACGCAAAAAACAGTGTGAATAACAACATCTTAGAGTGGCAAACTTTGAAGTAGGGTTCAAGTTTTAATTAGTTGAACAGCTTGAAGTGTAAAGCTTGTTCTCATACACAGATATGGCCTATTTATGAATGAAATTCATGCATTTATTTGTCATTTAAACTGATGCAAACAGGAAAAGACAGTAGAAAAGACGTATTATCCTGTCGCCCCCCTCTAGTGGAGAGCATTAACTATTACGGCCTTCATTGATAATGCAAGTCGATGGATTTTTTGGGAAAGTATGTCTGACCAGTTATAAACATAGACAGGATATAAAGGGTTATAACTGATATAAGCGAGTCAGACCAGTCTGGAGGTCTGAGCTGAGTTTGGTGAAGCATTAAAGTGAAGCACTAGGCGGAGTCAATTTCTCATAATAAATAATAATAATGTTTAAAATATGCTGCATGGCTTTCTCAAGTCAACATAATGAAGACAACTCAGAGAAACATTGACCAATTCATAATTCGATGTAATAAAATCGTATTAGTTTATAATAAAACTAATAACATTTTAAAGGTAGACTATGCTGTGCTCTTCAACCGACATGATTTTAATCAATCCCAAACCCTGCTAATTTTGACAGTATTAACGTTCACTGATTTTAGCTTCTCTCTTTTCTTTCTCTTTCTTTTCATGTGAACTGAGTAGGCTACACATGCTTACATTCATAAATATAAACTTTATTTCTATTCAATTTTCAAAATTACTAAATTAGTAGGCCTAGAGTGGTAAATGTTACACACTATAATTGTGTTACATATAATAGTAGCCTACAGTTCAGCCTATTATTGGTTTTTATTTCCACTTCCCTTTTATCCAAAGAGACGGAACTATTTGCACTGTATTTATCAATGAGAAATACATCATGCTAAAATAATCTGTCATAGCCTACTGTAGCTCACATTAATGGGGTCGCTGGAACATACTTCTGCTTCAAATATTGTGCAACTTAAAAGTGAGTGGTGTTTTCAGACATTATTTTATCAAAGTGCAATAATGTTAGTGCCGCACTCGTACTGACTCTTATTCTGCCGACAGAAAGAAAAGCTCGTACTGAAGGCGGAGCGGTTTGACCAATCAGATGATAGGGGCGTTTCAGCGCCGCCCACATGCGCAGACGAAATATCGAACCCATAAACCGATTTGTAAACCACAAACGAAAAATGAAAAATCGAGCCAAAATCTAATTTTTCGTTTTTTAAACTAAACAAAAAAACGAATAAACGAGCTGTTTTTTCATTCCTCGTTATTCCATTCCAAATAGGAAATGAAATGATCGGATGATACACGGACCTTATATATATATATATATTTCAGTATTATTTCCTATGTTTTCTGGTGTATAATTTCTGTTCTGTTTCTTTAATGGCTACACACACTTGAACGGGAACGGGAAAAGGAAATAAGGGAGAAACAGATTTCTTACCGTCTTGTTTGTCATTTATGGATAAAGCGTGTGTTTGAACGTTTAAGGAAACACAAGATAAAGGTTTAACAAGTGCAATATGATCGGATACAGGAGCCAGCACAATTTCTGTTTGATGAAACTCGCACTAGTGTACGGATGAGAAAGAACCCATTTTTCCTGCCACTATAATACAAGTGAAGCTAACCTAGGACTGTGCATCTACAACATTTGTGAAGAGTTCTGAGACTTATTTAAAAGTTTTTAAATAAATAACAGAGGAGCCGTAATTTATCAATTTGCTACAAGAATATGTTCATACTCCTGAGGCGTGTTCAGACCTTTATTTT
>JARPMJ010009090.1:0-29788 GCA_033366665.1 Phoxinus dragarum | reverse complement strand
CGATCTTCTAACCGGCTGGTTATTGTGGCTCTTGATAGTATATTGTACTCAGGCTGATTAACTGAAGTTGATTAACTTTCTATATCCACCACCTTCGACGACGCTTACGGGCATAAAGTCATTTGAAATAATTTCACAGATTCGTTCGGTAATTGCTTCTGCCTTTTGAGCTCCAACTTTTTCCCCGGCTAAAACAGAAGTAATTGTAGGCGGTGTCGATTGTTCAAATCCTCCTGTCCCGGAGACCGCTGGATGCACTTTCTTCAAGTGATCATGGTACTAGTTGTCGTATTATATTTTAAAACACAATCCCAATGTTTGCAGTTAACATTATCACCATTTGAAATCAAATGATCCCAAACAAAACTCCTGCGTGCTTGCTTCATTTCCCCCTTTCATCTGCTGTACAGCGTCTTAAACTATGCACGTTAATAATGACCATTCTTAATTGATCATCGATAAGGTTTATCGATTAAAAGGATTATCGACAATTAATCGATCGCCGATTAATCGTTGACATCCCTATCACCAATATAACTGCTTCCTCTCTTCAGCTTTCCACAAGATTTTGGTGTTTCTGGGGGATTTTTTGAGCATTTGTGAGTTTGAGCTTGTTCTCTCTGTTCCAGTTTATTCCAAAGGTGTCGGACCAGAGTCCGCTTTAAAGTTAGAAATACACACAAAAGGAACAATGATATCACTTACACAACATTTCTTTTATTATTCTTAAAAGTTATGTAAATTATGTTATAGCCTAGTGTTTTTTTCTTGTAGATTTATGAGATTTTCTTGTAGATTTATGCCTGTATGAATGTCCGACTGATCTCATTAAAATTACAGAAAGCCTCCCGTCATGATAAAACAGTGTAACACTGGCACTGCGATTTGGCCGATCGTGAAACCACATACTAAAACTGGTATCCACTCTTCTTCCTTCTGGAACTCAGTTGTCAGGTCCTTCTCAAATGATAGTTGAACAAGATGGTGTTACTGTGCCGACAAAACCAAAAGTATGTGGGATTCACTTCTTATCTCTGGCTTTTTTTGAAATCTCATTCAGGAAACATGTATTCGCTACAGTAAACTCAGACTCCACCGGTTCAGTTTTAGTTAATAGCAACAGAGGCTTGCTCTTGTTTACGTCCAGAATAAAGGTCTGTCAGTGTCCATGACACACAAAGCCTCTATCATGAGGAAATTTCCCACAGAACGACATCAGAATTGCAAAATAATATCCGTTGACGCTCAGTTTTGTCTCCATCACGTTGACCCACTATGATTTCAACCACACGAGTCTTTGTCTTTTGCTTGTTGGTGTGGCAATAGTGTTCGTATTCACATTCGCTCCTCAGGCTTTCAAACTCATCACATCACATTGATGTTCAATACAGTCAAAAGTTGGACAGATGAGAGTACAAATGTTCATTTGGAGGATTTTATGGCTCTGAACCTGAAGCTTGGCTCAGTTACGGCATCTGTGCTGCGTGAGTGAGTGGATTCAATCTCAGTTTCAGTTTTCTGTCACCATATTCACAATAATGAGGTCCCCAGTCCATCTCTGATCAAGCTTTCCAGTGTGTCACCAGTGTATTGTGCAGCCACCGTGGCTTTCGGAAGAAAATGTGTAAAGGGAATTGCACACATTGAAAAATTCCTCTATCACACCACATGGCGTGTACCACCACTAAACGCCACTGGTGATTAAAGCAGTGCATATGTGGCATAAGGTGTATAACTGAATTAAGTTCTCCAACAACAGTTTATATAGGCTAATTCACATTTGTTAAGAAAACGGCGTCAAAGAAATGAGGCTTTACATTTCATGACTTGAGTTGCTGGCTGTTCCTAAACGCTTCCACTTTCTAATAACACCACTTACAGTTGAGTGAGGAATATCTAGCAGGGATGAAATTTCACAAACTGACTTACTGTAAAGGTGGCATCCGATCACAGTTCACTGAGCTCTTCAGAACAAACCCTTTTTAGTTTGTAAATACTTGGCGTTTCAGTGAAAATATAAGATGGATTTAGACCTGTGTTTCTTAACCGTTTTGACTCCAAGCCCCTTCATTGTGCACAGCAGTATTTGAAAGCTCCTTAGTCCTAGTTTAAAACTTTTTTGAATCTATGGGCGCTCCTAGTTTTTGTAAATTAAAGTAGTAAGTAAAATAATCGAAATTACAACTAAACTAATTAAATTTCTAAATAACTAAAGTTTTAGGAGCTGAATGTTCGTCAGAGTTCCCGCTCCTTTAACCAATGCATTTTCCAGTCATTCGTGATGTGTTGAATAAGCATTAAGAATAAGGATTGTTTTTTAATTCACAACTTCTACTCAACAAAATATTTTTGACTTTAGCATAACTAGTAAAATGTTAGTTTGAAACACCTGAATTGCATGAATTAAGAAGTGTGTCCCAATACTTGTCCATATAGTGTATGTTTTTACAATTTCGGTTTGCACCCCAAACAAGCCGACGATCGCATCAAATGGTGCCAGTGATCCAGAAAAGTTGACCTTGAAAAAAAGAAGATAGTGTATCTTTACAAATTATTGAATAATCAAGCATCAGAAATCTGTCAGGTGTGCTTGGCATGTACAATGCAAACAGGACACTGAGATCACACTGTTTTCAGGTCTGGTTTATGTTGCAGAGGTGATCTGTAGCTTGTCTTTAGAACATCTGGTTTCATCTGGTTTTAACTCTCTTGCTCAAAAACATTTATTGTCATTGGCTTTTAGCCCATCATGAATCTGGTTTTAAATCCTTTGTTGTTTCCATAGTAATTGCTATATTGTCTGTCTGTAATGTTTACCCTGCACCTAAGTATTCACTTTGGTCAACCAAATAATATGGATATATCTAGAGAGAGTACTGTGCAAAGTCTTAAGCACGTTAGTATTTTTACCCCAATAAATAGTTTTAAGACAGTTATTTATATATTTTGCGAGTGTGTCAGTGGGAAATATCGGTTTACATTTCCAAACATTCATTTTGCCATTAATTGTAATAATCCAGTGACATTTTTTGAATGCACAAGGAGTCTGACAACATCCGGTATGATCTGATCTCACCATCATCGAGTCCATCTGTGATTAAGTAATTAAAGTGAAGATAAAGTGAAGAAACAGAAAAACTGAGACAGACTAAATCCAGAAGAACTGTGGAAACGTCTCCAGGACTCTTGAAGAAACCTTCCTACAAGTACTGTGAGGAGTTTTAGGCACTTGTGCAAAAATGCTATAAAATGAGGATACTATCAAAAATTGTCATAAAAAGATTTTTTTTTTTATCAATGAACTTCTATCAACTAAATCAAATCAATACTCGTTGTGACCACCCTTTTTCGTTAAACAGGTTTTGTGCCGTTTTTCAGGCAGGAAGGTTTCTTCAAGCATCTTGGAGACGTTGCCACAGTTAACCCTCTGGGGACCAAGGTGTTTTTGGGGCCCTTGGGATGTTTTGAAATGCCCTGACATTTGTGCTTTTTTCAGTTATTTATAAACATGTTAATGGCAAAGGTGTAAATTCACTCTATATAGCACAAACAGGGCTACCATAATATGTGAGCAACATATATGTACATGTTTGTGTTTTTAAGAGAATAATGTTTATGCGTGGTTATTGAAAAAAAATAAAAATGAAAGTTGCTGAAATAGACCACAAAACGCATACTAAATATGTTTTCCGGAGACTTTTGACTAATGGATGCTGTCGCTTCGAGTTCTGGCTTCAAAATTATGTGAAAAACATCCTGCCTAATCGTTCACATAAAACAATACATTGATTTAAACTTTGTAAGACCGTTTTTTTGTAAGACCGAGGATTATGCATGGCTGTGGTGATGGCCCATCAATATTAATGAGATTCAGACCCAGGGTGTGACAGACACACCCCCAATGGCCCATCATGAGGCAAGCTTAAACAAAGAGCTTTGAATCTTTTTTGTTTTTCAATCTGTTTTATTGTAATTCCTCTATGTGGAGGAACTAAATAGATTCATCAAGAGAGCTAGTAAATTCAATTTAAGAGGAACTGAAGTCTTTCAGAAACCCAAGTTTAGAACAAAATTAAAGGAAAGATGTGTCTTAATACAAGGTGTCAGTCTGTGGAACAATCTAAATAGTGAAATTAAAACTTCAACATCGTTTTTTGTTTTTAAGAAGAGTGTAAAAGCATTACTAATAGAAAAGTATAATGCTTCAATTTAGCAGGAAATGTGATATTTGATTTATGTCTTTGTATATGTGTTGCAAAGTAGATGTGTGTTGTTAGCGCACCTCTTTGGAATTGTAATTTAACTTATGTTGATAAGGGGCAGATATTATAAGTTTATCTTCTTTCTGCTCCTTTTCATTTCTTTTTCAAAAGAATGAAATAAAAATATAAATGAAAATGAAAAAATGAACTAAATGTTTAACTGAAGACACAAGTGAACATTACATGCCTGGCATTTGGTGTGTCCTTCTTTTTACCAAGCTGTCCTTTGCAAAGCACACAAATCTTGCGACCAACTGTGCAAAAAGGAATATTTCGCAAAACTGCAATGGAAACAGTTTTTGCGCATTTACAGTCACCTGACTTAGAAGACGCGGTGTGTTTGGGATCCGTGTACGCAAATAATAATTATTATTATTATTTTATTATAACAATTTATTAGGTAAATTCAATTTAAGAGGAACTGAAGTCTTTCAGAAACCCGAGTTTAGAACAAAATTAAAGGAAAGATGTGTCTTAATACAAGGTGTCAGTCTGTGGAACAATCTAAATAGTGAAATTAAAACTTCAACATCGTTTTTTGTTTTTAAGAAGAGTGTAAAAGCATTACTAATAGAAAAATATAATGCTTCAATTTAGCAGGAAATGTGATATTTGATTTATGTCTTTGTATATGTGTTGCAAAGTAGATGTGTGTTGTTAGCGCACCTCTTTGGAATTGTAATTTAACTTATGTTGATAAGGGGCAGATATTATAAGTTTATCTTCTTTCTACATATTTAGAGACGCTTTTATCCAAAAAAGGAACAAAGCAATTCGTCAAATGTCATTCATAATACGGGTTAGACTGCATGGCACGGAGGCGCAGACGCGAACACTTGCATTTTCCTATAAACAGTGAAACAACTTAAAATAGCCTACTCTTATCATTTCTGGTCATACAGAAAATAATAATACATTATTCGCAACTACTTGTATTTGTGTAAACTCACAATAACAAGAAAGCGTTGTGCTTTTGTAAAATAAAATAAAACAATCAGGCGCGCTTTCATGATCTCCGTGAACTGGAGCGCGAGAACAGAAACAAAATATAGCCTATGTAGGCTAAAGCTTGAAATGTCCACTTTAAAACGAACAAATTCGAATCGAAAGCTAATACATTCTGATTATGAAATGCGTATGAAAGGACAGGCTCTTCTCATTCAGCACTGTGGGAAAAATATCAATTCCAGGTTCTAATTTGGCCTTAGAAAACCAGTAAAATCGACATGTTTTCTATATGAATTTGTGAAAATATCTGTAAAATATCTGTAATAATAGTAAGTAAAATATGTAGCCTACTTACTGTTTCTGATTTCTGAATCTGTTGCTAAGCGCACTCCGAGTTGCAGGCGTAGGTAGTGATGAAGCTCCATTCCTTTTAAAAAAGTTGAAGAATATTGTGTCGTGCCATCTTCCCAACGCGCAGGTGACTGAATGATGAAACTTAAAGCATTTGCTCGGGGGCGTTTACCTGTTTAGCATAGATGGCTTAACACATTATCTTGTGAATAGCGTGCTCCGTCAGTAGGCGTGAACGAATTAAAGTCAATGAGCTCGTAATGAGCTCGACTGGAATCGCTCTCTTTTCATACAGATTACAGAAGCTGAGAATATTAGTTTTTTATATAAATTACTTAATTTGAAAGATGCGATCTCAAGCTTTATGCCCGTGGGTATGTTTGCCTGTTTGACTGAATTTTCGCGGAGTGCGGAAGTTTCGCGGAATTTTCGCGGGCGCGTTCTTGGTCCCCAGAGGGTTAATAAAATATCACATAATGTTTGAAAGAGATTATAGATTAGGGATTGGACTATCCAATCTCGTATCCCCAATCTAACAGGTGTGTTTGATTAGAAACTGTGCTAAACTCTGTGGGACAGTAGTCTAGTCAAGTCACTTAACACGCTCCGGCCACTCATTTGCACTGTAACAGTGCCTGGTGTCTTGAGAACAAACCTTGAAATAGGTGCAAGCCTTGAAGAAAATACAGTGCTGGTCAGAATGATTTGCCCCCTTGGTAAATATGATCAAAGATGGCTGCAAAAAATAAATCTGCATTGCTTATCCTTTTGATATATATATTTTTTTTTAAATGCAAAAATCAAACCTTTCATCGAAGTAAAATAATTGAAAGTGGGGGGGAAATCAATTAAATTAATGAAATAAATGTTTTTCTCCAAAACACGTTTGGAACAAGTATTTGCCCCCTTTTATTAAATACTTTTTGCAACCTCCTTTTTCCAAGATAACAGCCCTGAGTCTTCTCCTATAATGCCTGAGGAGTTTTTGGAGAACACCTGACCAGAGATCAGAGAGCATTCCTCCACACAGAATCTCTCCAGATCCTTCTTTCCTCCATACAGAATCTCTCCAGATCCTTCATTCGTCCACACAGAATCTCTCCAGATCCTTCATTCCTCCACACAGAATCGCTCCAGATCCTTCATTCCTCCACACAGAATCTCTCCAGATCCTTCATTCCTCCACACAGAATCTCTCCAGATCCTTCATTCCTCCACACAGAATCTCTCCAGATCCTTCATTCCTCCATACAGAATCTCTCCAGATCCTTCATTCCTCCATACAGAATGTCTTCAGATCCTTCATTCCTCCACACAGAATCTCTGCAGATCCTTCATTCCTCCATACAGAATCTCTCCAGATCCTTCATTCCTCCACACAGAATCTCTTCAGATCCTTCATTCCTCCACACAGAATGTCTCCAGATCCTTCATTCCTCCACACAGAATCTCTCCTGATCCTTCATTCCTCCACACAGAATCTCTCCAGATCCTTCACTCCTCCACACAGAATCTCTCCAGATCCTTCATTCCTCCACACAGAATCTCTCCTGATCCTTCATTCCTCCACACAGAATCTCTCCAGATCCTTCATTCCTCCATTCAGAATCTCTCCAGATCCTTCATTCCTCCACACAGAATCTCTCCAGATCCTTCATTCCTCCACACAGAATCTCTCCAGATCCTTCATTCCTCCATACAGATCTCTCCAGATCCTTCATTCCTCCACACAGAATCTCTCCAGGTCCTTCATTCCTCCATACAGAATCTATCTAGATCCTTCATTCCTTCATTCCTCCACACAGAATCTCTCCAGATCCTTCATTCCTCCACACAGAATCTCTCCTGATCCTTCATTCCTCCACACAGAATCTCTCCAGATCCTTCATTCCTCCACACAGAATCTCTCCTGATCCTTCTTTCCTCCACACAGAATCTCTCCGGATCCTTCATTCCTCCACATAGAATCTCTCCGGATCCTTCATTCCTCCACACAGAATCTCTCCAGATCCTTCATTCCTCCACACAGAATCTCTCCAGATCCTTCATTCCTCCATACAGATCTCTCCAGATCCTTTCATTCCTCCACACAGAACCTCTCCAGGTCCTTCATTCCTCCATACAGAATCTATCTAGATCCTTCATTCCTCCACACAGAATCTCTCCAGATCCTTCATTCCTCCACACAGAATCTCTCCAGATCCTTCATTCCTCCACACAGAATCTCTCCGGATCCTTCATTCCTCCATACAGAATCTATCTAGATCCTTCATTCCTCCACAAAGAATCTCTCCAGGTCCTTCATTCCTCCACACAGAATCTCTCCAGGTCCTTCATTCCTCCATACAGAATCTCTCCAGGTCCTTCATTCCTCCATACAGAATCTATCTAGATCCTTCATTCCTCCACACAGAATCTCTCCAGGTCCTTCATTCCTCCACACAGAATATCTCCAGATCCTTCATTCCTCCATACAGAATCTCTCCAGATCCTTCACTCCTCCACACAGAATCTCTCCAGATCCTTCATTCCTCCACACAGAATCTCTCCAGATCCTTCATTCCTCCATACAGAATCTCTCCAGATCATTCACTCCTCCACACAGAATCTCTCCAGATCCTTCATTCCTCCACACAGAATCTCTCCAGATCCTTCATTCCTCCACACAGAATCTCTCCAGTTATAAGATTTCTAGCAGAGATTGTCAGGTTTTGATTTTTTTTATCTGTTGGTATTTGATCGAATCCATGATGCCATGTATCTGACATGTCCAGGACAGAAAATTAGGCCCACAGCATTAAAGATAACGGAGAGTTTCGTTTTTATTTTTATCCCTGTGTGCCCCAAACCCATCTTAAGTTTTTGTTTCATCTGTCCATAGAACGTTTGAAAAGTTTGATTATAAAAATAAACAAGATTTAAAATGTAATTTTCTAAATAAAAATAAAAAAAATAATAGAAATCTTTTTTTCATGTCATAAGAACATGAATTTAATGCTCATCTTCATAAGAACAAATGCTCATCTTCAAAGTTAGAGGTTTCCAGGTCCACTTGAAGGCAGCATCATTTGTTTACAGATAGTATTCGATCGAATGCAATGACATCCACACTTGAAGTGGGATTTAGGTGGCCAAGATTTTTTTTTTGGCTCTCAATGGATACGTCAGTTCATGTTTTAAAAAACACAAATTGGACTAAGAATTGCTCTGTCATTCTCATTTTCTCTCTCTCTCTTTCTCAGATGCCATTTCTCCCTGTGCTGTTCCTGCTGCTGACCGGGCTGGATGTGAGTTGGTCTCAGGATGAGAAGCCGACGGTCCCGTTTGGCTGTGGGTTTGGTCTCCAGCGCCCCTACACTCTCCTGTGTGACCTGGATGCCGTGTGGGGCGTAGTGGTGGAGGTGGTGGCGGCGGCCGGTGTGTTCGCTGCTGTTTTACTGCTGCTGGTGTTACTGTGTCGCCTGCACTCAGTGACCGAGGCCCAGAAGCGGAGTGGCATCGGCCCCGTTCTCCTCCTGCTGATCGGCATCATCGGGCTGTTCGGGCTTAGCTTCGCGTACCTTATTGAGCACAACGAGAGCATTTGTTTGGTGCGCCGTGCCCTCTGGGGGGTGTTCTTCTCTCTGTGCTTTGCCTGCATGTTGGCACAGGGCGTCAGGCTGCGCAGGCTAGCTCGCGAGTCTCGTAGCCCAGGCGGCTGTGCCCTCGTCGGACTAGCGTTAGGGTTGACGGCGGTGCAGGGTATTATCGCTGCAGAGTGGCTCCTGCTAACCGTGATTCGGGAGGGTAACCCGGCTTGCCAATATCAGCCTCTGGACTTTGCGCTTGCGTGCGCATACGTGCTAACGCTCCTGCTAGCAGCCCTGTTAACCGCAACATTAGCGCTGTGTGGGAAGGCACGACCGTGGCACTGTAATGTTGTGTGGCTTCTGGTCTCCTGCTTGCTGTCCATTCTCTTGTGGGTGGCTTGGGTTGGTTTCTACGTGTATGGAAACACAGTCCTTGGGAAGTCTCCAGACTGGGATGATCCGGCGTTAGCTGTAGCGCTAGTAGCTCAGGGTTGGCTGTTGTTGCTGTGCCACGCTGCTCCTGAAGCCCACGCATGTCTTCGAGGACCAGCTCAGCCTTCTGCTCCAGACTATTTCGACACGTCCCAGAATTCCTCACGCATGAGAGAGGCCAGCCTTGATGAGGACATCCCACTTTCACACAGGCAGTTTGTGGAGAACCAGGGATATGCGTTTGATGAAAATACTGCAGGTACAACTAGCCACAAAGATGAATAGAACACTTAATATGCATTATATATATCCTAACATCCATCCTTTACTTTTGTAGGGTTGAGGAGTGGCCCTCATCATAATGGCAACACAGGGGCCAGACCCAGCGCACCTTTCAGAAGTAACGTCTACCAACCAACTGAGATGACCATGATACTAAACGGAGGAGCAGTGAGTATTTCACTTTATATGTTTTATAAATAGTCCTGGAGAAACTTTATTCACAAATTCCTTACTACATCTGACAAGTGTGAGACAAGCTATTGACTGACTTGAGCTTGAGACAGGCCCTGTCAGAAACAGCATTTCTGTTTTGCTGATACGTGGCTATACTTACACATGAAGAAGTGGATTTAAAAGGTTGGCAGAGAAAAAAACAACGTCTGTATACAATCACAACATGCTTTCCATCCTTGACTCTGGAACAATCTAACTTGACTTTATCTTTACTCCATATCTAAAAATCAAGATTGATCCTTTTTGTAATTAAATTTTTAATAAAGAGTAGCCTTTTTTTTTTTAATGTAAAATATTAATTGAAATAATAAAAAAACAATTCCCAAATAAGAAAAAACATATTTTTTGGTTAAATAATTTAAAAAAAAAATGTTTTTAATGAATTTGTAGGAAATTAGTAGTAGTCCAATTTTTTATATCAGCTTTGCATTCCGTAAATTTTTTTAATTGGTAGGTTTCGTCAGGGTGTGAAGAATATAGAGCTGAGTACCATCTGCATAACAGTGCATAACAGGGAAAACTAATGCCATGCTTCCTAATGATATCTCATTAGGGTAGCAGAGTGAACAGCAACGGTCCTAGACCTGAGCCTTGTGGTACTCTATACTTAACTTGTCATCGATATGACACCTCTTTATTTATTGTGTGTGTGTGTGTGTGTGTAATGTTTTGTAATTAGGTCATTATTGTTCATTTTTTCATTTAACTTTTAAATATTTTTTTAGTTTAACACTATTTTACTTTAAAGTTCCCCTGTAGTCAATCAATTTATCCCTTAAAACTCACCTTTGATCACCAAAATGACATATTTAAAAGATTTTTCCTTGAAAAAAATTTCTTAATGCCTTCAATAGATTGATTGTTTAGTTTAGTTTAGTTTATAATGACGTGGACAATCCCTTTTGATAAAAAGAGCAGCTTTAGCCTCTACGGCTAATTTCCAACTTTAGCCCCCTGGCCCAATGTTAAAAGGCATACATAAAATAAAATACATTACAATTAGGCTATATTTACAGCAGTGCCAAGCAAAAGGGAGTAAGACATACAAACATACATACAAAGGTTCGCGTTTAAAGTTTAAAACGGTGTCGTCTTAGCGGCCCCTAATTTAATAACAAATTACCTTTCGTTGAAAGTTAATCAATCTAAACTAACTTTAGCTGGAAAATAACATTATTCAGGAACCGCTATAAAGCCAAAACAATCTGTTTCCTTAAATTATACGTTTATCTCTGTAAAGCAGCTTTGAAGCAATCTACATTGTTAAAAGCGCTATATAAATGAAGATGACTTGACTTGAATGTAGTTTGTTTATTATGCATGCAGGGCAACCACCCATAAGAGTATTTCAATAATCTAACCTTGAGGTCATGAATGCATAAACTAACCTTACATTTGTCGTTGAGAGCATATGTCATCATTTAGATATGTTTTAAGATGGAGAAAGCGGTTTTACAGATACTAGAAACGTGGCACACCAAGGTTTCTAACTGACGACGAAGAACATAAATATCTTTATGCGTGTCGGGCTCGGGTCGGGTTCGGTTACTGCTCTGTCGGACGCGGGCTGGGCTCGGACAGAAAAATTCGGCCCGATCCACACAATCGATCAAGGAGCCTTGTAAATCAGTCAAGATGAGTTCCAGACATCACCTGTATTTCTGTATTCTACTATGCTCATCTATAAATTTACACCACTGTATTAAAACCTTGATATTGTCTTGATGGCTTTTAATTATTTGGAAGGGGGGATTGAATAAACAGATAGTTCAAAATATTTTCTATGCATTTTCCATGTGTATAGAGAGAAAGGGGAGGGGGTGGAAGAAGTCATGAATTTCGCCTTACTGCTTGTGTAATATTTACATATGCCATATAATAATCAACCGCTAAGAAGAGCTGTGCATGTGCAAGCGTTGGGATTTCAGGTGTACGAGCACCGTTTGAACTGCCTGCAATTTGCCACTTTCTGTGTGTCTCGTATTGAAAGGGAATTAGAGACTTGCACTTCCCGTGTCCCGTATGAAACTGCGTTTATATTTAAGTGTTATTACCGGCCCAATTTATGAGCAACCCACTGGGAATTCTCCCAAACGCTGGCTACTCTGGACCTGCTCGAGAGTATGAGGGTTACAATGCATTGGGCAGTGCTTAAAGGGTTAGTTCACCCAAAAATGAAAATAATGTCATTAATGACTCACCCTCATGTCGTTCTAAGCCCGTAAGACCTCCGTTCATCTTCGGAACACAGTTTAAGATATTTTAGATTTAGTTCGAGAGCTTTCTGTCCGTCCATTGAAACTGTATATACAGTATACTGTCCATGTCCATAAAGGTAATAAAAACATCATCAAAGTAGTCCATGTGACATCAGTGGGTTAGTTAGAAGTTTTTGAAGCATCGAAAATACTTTTTGGTCCAAAAATAACACAAAATAAGACTTTATTCAGCATTGTATTCTCTCCCGGGTCTGTTGTGAATCTGCGTTCAGGACTCCGCAGTGACGCTGCTGACGTAAGACGCTGATGACGTGTTATCTGGTGCGCCCGAGCTTCGTTTACAGTCTGAGGGAGACGCACGCTATATTCAAGCTATTCTACATTGTTTGCGTGGATATCATTTTTTTAATGGTGCGTAAATGTGCATGTCGCGGATGAGACACTTTTACAGCGTGCGTTTCCCTCAGTCTATAAATGAAGCTCGGGCGCACCAGATAACACGTCATCAGCGTCTTACGCCATCAGCGTAACTGTGAAGGATTGACAACAGACCCGGGGAGAGAATACAATGCTGAATAAAGTCTTATTTTGTGTTATTTTTGGACCAAAAATTATTTTCGATGCTTCAAAAACTTCTAACTAACCCACTGATGTCACATGGACTACTTTGATGATGTTTTTATTACCTTTATGGACATGGACAGTATACTGTATATACAGTTTCAATGGACGGACAGAAAGCTCTCGGACTAAATCTAAAATATCTTAAACTGTGTTCCGAAGATGAACGGAGGTCTTACGGGCTTAGAACGACATGAGGGTGAGTCATTAATGACATTATTTTCATTTTTGGGTGAACTAACCCTTTAACAGTCTCAGTGGTGGCTCTCTGAAGACTAGTGACATGGGAAGGGTTAAAGGAGTGCGTCACATTTTATGGACTGAGACAGGACTGCGAACATAGATGTAGCTGTCTTTACACCTGTCTTTTTGACCACGGATTATGGAGAAGAAAAGTTGAAGCTTGGGACTTTACACACTCATGTTTCGGCACACACAAACTCAACAAAGAAGAAGAATGGTGAGAAACTGGGAAGCTTCAGATACAGAGACCTCCAGACAAAGGAACTGCTTTGCTCTCTCTTGTATTTAATCATGAGGTTTAATTAACCTCCTGCTCAGTAAGGATTAAAAGGTTCTCTCTGATACAAAAGGAGAATTCTGAAAAAATAAGCTAACTGAAACAAAAATAAAGAACAGCCAAGTCCTGAAACTAAGAAAGTTAGGGGAGTTTGGAAACAGCAACAACGACAAACGACAGTATGTTGCAAACCTATGAAAGCAAACCTTCTCTTTAAAGGATTAGTTCACTTTCAAAAAAAAAAAAAAAATAGCTGATAATTTACTCACCCCGATGTCATCCAAGATATCCATGTCTTTTTTTCTTCAGTCGAAAAGAAATTAAGGTTTTTGAGAAAAACATTCCAGGCTTTTTCTACACAGAATGGACTTCAATGGCAACCATCTATCCCAATGTTCAAAAGCAGGTTCAAATGTCCGTCTCAATGCAGCTTCAAAGTCTCGACACGATCCCAGTCGAGAAATAAGGGTCTTATCTAGCGAAATGATCGGTTATTTAAAAAAAAAAAAAAAAAAAAAATGTATATACTTTTTAACCACAATTGTTTGACCCTAATGTTTTCCTCAAAAACCTACATTTATTTTCGACTGAAGAAAGAAAGGGAAAGACATAACACATCGGGGTGAGTAAATTATCAGCCAAAAAATGTTTTAAAGTGAACTAATCCTTTAATAACTAATGATCTTTGCAACGGAAGTGAATCAATCAAAACCAACAATAACTTAATTCTAGAGCTGCTGTAAAGCCAAACAATCTCTGTTCATTTAATTTCCTATTATCACTGTAAAGCTTTTTTGTCCATATTGTTAAAAGCGCTACATAAATGAAGGTGACCTGACTTGACTTGGCTAATGCGCTTGAGAGGTGTTTTCCCACTTATGAAACACCACTTATCTAATGTAAAGGTCTTGACTGTAAATAAGCCTGCTTCTTATTGGCTAATTTTGTTTCTTTTTTCCCACAGGTTCCATCCGCCCCTCCCACATACACGGGAAGACAGCTTTGGTAAAGGAGGAGACTGGGAAAAGGGTGAATGGAAAAGTGGTGCAAGCTCCCGAACTGTAAGAAAAATCTCTGAAGTGAACACAGACTACAGTTAGGGACAACGTCAATAATCGCAGATGTTAAAACAGGACAACTCTTTGCATTATCAATAGTTGTGGTTTTTTGAGTTGGTGTACTGGGAAAAATATTCATGCAGTTTCTCTATTAAAAGCGTTAACAGCTTTTAATTCCAACAGTATTTTAAAAGCAGCATTATCTCAACTGATTATGTATTTGGCTTTGACTTCAGATTCACACAGATTCACATCAGGCTCTGTGTGTTATGCAGAGGTTACAGGTCTGTCTCGACTGCAGTAAAAGTTGGACATCTTATTCTATGATAACCGGATACAGTGCTTTGGTCTCTCTGGTCAAAGTGTTTTTTTCTTATGCGAGTTGTCTGTGTATGAATGAGTGGAAGCACTGAAGCAACATGCTGTGACAAATCTAAAGCTTTCTTCTGTGAACTAATGAGATCAAATCTCACTCAATTCTACATGAAATCTTAGCAACACCTTGTTGTAAATGGGCTGTATTTTCATTCATCAAGGTACTTGCGTTTGCCACTGGAGATGCGTACTATTTCAAATGTCTTGATCTCTGCGCTGTTTTACACAGTTATACGATTAACCTTCAGATGTCTTCTACTGCAGGACAGATGCCAGCAGGAATAACTGAGTTGAGATGACAGGGGAAGGAAGTGAGGACATGTTATATACTGTAGTTGTGTTAATATAGTTTTGGGAGTAGTAACTCAAAAAAAGTCATCAATTACTCACCCTCATGTTGTCCCAAACCCATAAGACTTTCATTCATCTTCGAAACGCAAATGCTTAAAATAATTCTTAAATTCAATCTGTTCATCAGCGTTTAACATCATAAAAAGCGATAGTCTCTTCAGAAGATGTTGGACTAAACCGCTCAATTCATATGGATTAGTTTTACAATCTCTTTAATGACTTTTTGAAGCTTCAAAAAAGATATTTGTGTTCAGAAGATGATCAAAAGTCTTACGGGTTTGAGAGCGAGTATAAAGGATTTTGGGTTAACTATCCCTTCAAGACATTGAAAAGAGTGACGAGCGCAAGTATGTAATGACTACAGTAACAGAGATCAGAGAACTGTGGTAAGATGGTGTGGTTCAGACGGTTTTCTTTTCCTATGAGAGTGATAGTGTTGTTAACCAGTTGTGTTCTTCTCAAATGAAAGTGTGTTGTGTTGTTGTTTGCTGCTTAGGCTGTGATGTAACCTTCTAAAAGGGACACTGGGCTGTAGAGAATAACTATGATTTGTTTTATAGTTCTGCATGCAGAGTCCTATAGCACATCACATAAACTGATATATGAGACAGTGTTAGGCTGTTTTCACAAAACCAAGTGTGAACATTGGGTTGATTGCTTGGTCCAACTCGAAGTTCAGTTTCACCCTCCTCCCCTTGTTATACAAGGTACAAGAGCCAAATAATGTGTTGCGGTTAATACAAGTTATACTCTGAGAATGCAAAGATGCACATCATCAATTGCTGGAGTCTATGTAAACCTCTTAAAGTGAACTCAGGTGTGCTTCACATCTGCACCGCTGAGCTTGTGAAACTGAGTGAGCTGGTATTATTAGGGGCCGAACATCTTTAGTTCTCTTCTTCTTCTTCTTCTTCTTCTTCTACTTCTTCTATCGCTCACCATAGTATGGTAAAAAGTTATAAAATTTGGCACACTAATAGAGGAGAGTCTGAACATTAACCACATCAATTTTAGAGTCGCTAAATCAGTCTATCTAGCGCCACCAACTGTCCAAAGTTTCACTTACATTTATGTTAATAACTTTTGAATGGCTAAAAACAAGATTCCCTTTTCCTCTGATTCCGTGGCTCAAGTTGCATTTTGCCGTCCGATTTTCACTCAAATTGGCTCGGATCATCTTCAGACCGTGCTGGCAAAAAGTTATTAAAAGCTTTTTGATAAACCCAACCGTTTTCGAATAACGCGTGGACGAAGAGATGTAGCCAAATTGGATGCGAGGCTATACCTCCTCAACACTTTATCATATTGAGACGAGTCTTGGTACCCTGTCATCACAAGCATGACCTGAGGCTACATGCAGCGTTTCGCCACACCCGCCACCAACTGGTCAGGATATATGTGAACGATTTGCATAAAATTGTAGCCTGACTTCGTCATACTCATATTCTAGGCAGAATGTGAGTCTGATGCTGCTCCATAGGGCTTTGGTTATAAGGCGTGTCTTAACCGAACAACCAATCTGAGCAACGCATGTTGAGCGACGCAAAGTTGTCAACAGAGCTCAACTGCACACACACTGGAAGAAGTAAATTAATGAGTGTGAACGATCTTTGCTGTTGTTGTAAAAAGAATTTAAGAATTCGCGGAGTACTTACAAGCACAAATAGCATTTTTGAGAGAAATACAAAAGGTGTATGTATATATGAACAAGTTCTCCGTTTAGGATTAGATCTCGACAATAAAGCAAATAAATCTTCTCGCATTTGTCGGCCCCGTCTCAACTTTATAACACGGTTGCAACGCGACTTGACTGATTTTAAAAAATGGAACGCCGAAAGAGAGCCGGCTGAAGAAGTGTGTTCATCTGAGGCTTCAGAGAAGAGAGATCGTGAGCTCATCCCTTCTATTGGATTTCATTGCGTCCCGTCTTCTTAGCCGCCATCGGAGCCAGCTGATAAATTACACTTTTGCCAAATCCCGTAGGAAGGACGGCAAACACATCTTTCCGATCGACAAATGCCCTTGATTGTGGTTCTTTTATACACAGACGCGATAGCGGAATCTAAACATCTCAGTTCTCCCAGCTGCAGTCGTCTTCATCTTTGTTGAAAACCAACTCAACCCAAGCGCTCTTTGATGACGTGGTGATTACGTAACCGCAGATCACCAGATCACCAGCGATTAAAGCCCCGCCCTGGCAGTTTGATTGGCTCGGCCTTCTGGGAGCCGAGCATAATTACTCCCTCAACGGATCGAGTCCAGACCGAACTTCCCGGCCAAAAATTTTGTGGGCAGGGTTCGGGCCGGCACCCAGACTAATAAAATTGGTAAAAATGTTGATCTTTTGATTTAGTGCAGCATACCTAAAAGCTTTTTGATTCGCATTTGATTTTGGCATGGTTCTGAGTGATTCTGATGCTGTAACTCTGCAACGCTTTGCCAAATTACACACCAAACTTTTGATGTGTCATAAGCCCCCTTTCACACATCCAGTCTTTACTGGTAAATTACCGGTCAGAGATCATGTGTGAACAGGACCTTTTCAAAAATACCAGTCAATTGGTTCTGGTAATGGGAAGTTGTAACAGTAAATTACCGGTATTGTGCCCTGTGTGACTGCAGAATGAAGATTACCGGTATGATCATGTATGGAGTCAGAACGCGCTGACGTAAGAAGTCTGCTTTGGGCCAATCAAAAAGTTCATATGAAGATGACTCGGCACTGTTGACCGTAAGCTCGCCGCTTTTTCAACGTGTCGCGCTCGAGACAGCGCCACCTTTACTATACATCAGCGCTGTGGCTCTGCCGTCGGATACTATTATACGCGTCTCCTGTTTTTAAAGCTAAAGTGCATTCTGTTTGATCATCCCTTGTGCCTTTCACTCAGACTTCGAACAAATGTTGTCAAATTGAGAAGATAGTGAAACTAAAGTGCTTATGCTCATGCGGGTGAATAAAGACAACGGCACAGCTTTTAATGAACAAATTCGATGGGGAATGTTGCTTTGAAATGCCGAATCTGCAAGTACCATAGTGATGTTCCCTAGCGAGATCAAAACTGTTGTACTTGCTGGAAGGACATTAGGAAGCACGTCCCCACCACATGGATGGCCTTCACACACCACGTTTTAAAGAGATGTGAGCCTATGCCAGGGGCAAAATCTGGATTCAGATAAATAGGACATAGACGAATACTTCGGTTACCGTTCAGCTGCACACCCGAGTTAAGCCAGAAGAATTCACCTCATGTTGCAAAGTGGAAGTAAGCTTTTTCAGTGAATGTGTGGGAACTTCCGGTTCATTATCCGCTATAGTAAATAACTAGAAGAATAACAAAGTGAATACAACGTTTGAGTTCTCTTTCTCAACATAATGCACTGTCAATAATAACTCACCCACTAAAAGCTGCACGGATATATATTTGAACAATATAGAAAAAGTTATTTTTGTTATATTTCATCATATCACCCAGCCCTAGCAACCAATAATACAATAATACAGTAGATATTTTAAACCAAAAACCAAAAGCTAACACTATTTTCCCCCTTGCCAGTGCTCTTTTATTACTTCATGTTAAGTGAAGGCAAATCTGAAGTAGAATCGACTATGACTTCTCACTGTATCTTCAGAAAACGAACAGCTCACAGGCAGGAAAGTCGGGGTTGGGGAACTGAAGTAGTGAAGTTTGAACGGGTTGACTCTTTCTTTGCAGCAATTTCTAGCATGTGAGGCTATTTTGGTGCAAAGTGTTGATAGCTTCATGTCTTTAGCTACTGTTAACACAAGAACACAGTGACTGGAAGCACTTTAATAATCCAGTCAGAATGATAGAGCGATTTCACAAGACTAGCACTTGTTCACACTTTCCCATGTGCTGATGATATGATTAGTGAAATGATGTTAGCTGGTCACTTTGTGCCAGGGCCAAAACATTTAAGCGCTTTGCAATTATTTAAAAAGCCTCTGATCACATGTGAATCAAGACCACAACAACTGAAGCTGCGAACTTTGCGAAACACACGGACAATACTTTCGGCCGTGGCTCATGTAAAGATAGAGACACATTACAAACAACATTAGCATTAGCACACTCATAAATACTTCTAGCCAGTAACTCTCAAACTGTGGTACACACACCACCCCGTGATATTAATGTATGTGTGTGTCTCATGAATAACCCAAGTCGTCAATATAGCCGTTTACCATAGTTTTTCTGAATAATGTTCATCCTGCGGTCTCATCTTCTGGTGCCACACATGGTCCATGGATTGTGTTGTTTTAGTTTTTAGTTCTGAAACATAGTTTGCTTGTATGTTTTATAGACCAATTAACATTTATATGTCGAAAAATCTAAATGTAGTTAATTGTCATGACCCTATTAATGCGATTTACTAGTTGTCTCTACATTTAAAAGTAGCGAATCAATCCGTTGGTGGAGGTTTACAGGCTTATCAGTTGCAGAAAACCTCTCAATGGAAAATGCAAACCATAGTGAAACTGGGACAGTTGGCCTCTGTGGTTTCATGAACATCAGGATCAAATCAAATATCTGTCATGACATCTCATCCCCATTTACCAGAGGGTCAAAAGCATTAGATCCAATACATTGCTCAAAGATACTCCATGCAACTATGTGAACACACACACACACACACACAGTTGTTGCATTTGTGGTGTGAGAGAGCAGTTCGTAACACAGTACTTTACATGTTGCATTCCTCAGAACAGGGATGCTATAGCACACGTTAGCATGAAGTTCCTTCTTGTACGGTCACTTTGTTTTTTTTCTTTTAGGCGAACTACTGTCATGCAACTATGAAGAGAATATTGTTATATAAGTTTAACTGTGTTTACCTACCTGAATAATAACGTACAGTGTAATGGCACAGACATTTGAAGGTTATCCTTCTCTACAATGAGAATCTCACGTGTAATGTGTTGATGAAACGTGTGTGTGTTTTTAAGGTGCAGTTTCCCTCTGTTCAGAATGACTGAAGGAAAGGGTCCCGTTACTTATTTAGGCTCTTTATATTAATATATCTGTTGTTTATGTTGTTTTGTCAAGCTCCTGTATATATGTGTGTGTGTATATAATATGCACACATGACGTGTTTGTCAGGGTTTACATGACAGTCATAAAATAATCTGTGTATTTTCACATTTTCACATGACTGAAAATAATGAGCAAGGCAAATGCCAGCTTGATATAATGAGATTACTTTTCTTTTTTTAAGTCACCTATGTTCATTAAATTAACAATAGTGAGATATGCACATATCTGTTCCCTGAATCTTCCATACTACTGAATTTCCCTTGTTTCTGTGTTCTTCACATATCTCCCTCAGACTCTATCATCTGGAGCTGTTCAGTGATGCAGCATGTCTATGTTTAGAACATTTCCCCCCAAAAACAATATATATATGGAATAAAACCATTCAACAACCATGACTGTGTGCTTCCTGCTGAATTCAGAAACATGTAACTGATCAACCTGTTATTTTTTGTAAAAAAAAAAAAAAAAAACACTTTCCATGACTGTGATTACCAGATAGGGGATAGATCACCCAAAAATGAAATTTACCCCATTATTTACTCTCCCTCAAGCCATCCCAGGTGTATATGACTTTCTTATTTGAGACAAATACAATCGGAGTTGTATTAAAAATTGTGTGGTTCTTTCAAGCTTTATAATGGCAGTGATTGGCCGTTTCTGTTTTGAAGTCCATACAAGTGCATCTATCCATCATAAAAGCGCATCCATCCATCATAAAAGTGCGTCTATCCATCATAAAAGTGCATCTATCCATCATAAAAGTGAATCTGTCCATCATAAAAGTGCATCTGTCCATCCAAACGTCCGTTAGGCCTGAAGAGCACGGACTGGACACAGTCTGTGAGATCTCTCCTGCTCCGGCGTTGTAAACGGTGGAGGGCAGAAGGCCTCAAGAGTGACCGGATGTACAGTCGAAAAAGGAACCTCAGGCAGATAGTCAGGATGAGGATGCAAAATCGCTTTCACCATTCCTGGGGCAAAGTCTAAGCAGGATGACGAGATCGACAGAGCCTGCATATCCCCGATTCTTTTTAAAGAAGTTATAGCCATTAGGAAAAAACATCTTTAGGGTCAGAAGTTGCCAGACACTGTCTCTAGAGGTTCAAAGGGGGTCTCAACCAGACCCTCGAGAACTAGAGCGAAGTCCCATGGAGGGATCTTGGTTCTTACAGGAGGCCTCAGTCGTCTGGCCCCCACGATTTAAGCGAGCGAGCAGAGGATGTCTCCCGAGTGGCGCCCCGTCCACCAAGGCGTGGCAAGCCAAAAGAGCGGCCACATAAACCCTGAGAGTGGAGGGGCATGTGCCTATCGACAACTTTTCAGCCATATCACCCTGTAGCCCAAGACTGGTTGCCCACTGAAGCTAAGCAGGGCTGAGCTGGTTAGTACCTGGATGGGAGACCTCCTGAGAAATCCAGGTTGCTGCTGGTAGAGGTGTTAGTGAGGCCAGCAGGGGGGCGCTCACCCTGTGGTTTGTGTGGGGTCCTAACGCCCCAGTGTAGAGACGGGACACTATACTGCCAAAAGAGCGCCGTCCTTCGGATGAGACGTTAAAACCGAGGTCCTGACTCTCTGTGGTCACTAAAAATCCCAGGATGTCCTTCGAAAAAGAGTAGGGGGTGTAACCCCGGCATCCTGGCCCAAATTTACCCATCATGGCCTTCTAATCATCCCCCATACTGATTGGCTTCATCATTGACTCCCTCTCCACCAGTAAGCTGGTGTGTGGTGGGCATTCTGGCACAATATGGCTGCCGTCGCATCATCCAGGTGGAGCTGCACATTGGTGGTGGTTGTGGAGATTCCCCCCCTTCCATATGTGAAGCGCACTGAGGTCCAGGAAATTATTAATTATTTTCCTGCAGGAAGTCCAGAACTGAAGCAATCGGCAGTTGCCCGGATCTGCATTATGTGCTGTGCACCACCTTTCAAAGACACCGCATTTGTTGGCATAACTCTTTCTAGTGGAGGAGGCCCTAGCACTTAGAATGGTCTCAATAACGGCAGGCGAAAGCCCAGTGTCCCTCAGTTGGTACCCATCAGGGGCCAAACATGAAGGTTCCACAGGTCGGGGCCTGGATGGAATATCGGGCCCTCCGCCTGGGACAGAAGGTCCCTCCTCTCCGGAACCGGCCAAGGTAAAGATATTAAGTAGTCGAGGAAAGATATTATCTCAGAGAACCATACTCTGTTCGGCCAACACAGCGCTATCAGTAAGAGGCAAGATCGTTGTTGGCGAACTCTGGCTAGAACTGTGTTTCGTGTTGATGGAGTCGCCAAACAGGCCAGAGGGTGAAACTGGGGGAGTCTAGCAGAAAGACGGTCTTTATCTTTGATTCCAGTTAAATTCAGCCACAGGTGCCTCTCCGTGCTAACCAGCGCCGACATTGAACGGCTGATTGCACGGGCCATTTGCTAGGTAGCATGGACAGGCAGATCTGTGGCTCTACGCAGCTCAGTGAACGCTTCCTCATCTATTGTACAGCCCACACTCAAATCCTTCAACAGGTCAGCCTGGTACGCCTGTCACACTGCCATTGTGTGCAGCGCAGCACCAGCCTGACCTGCAGCTTGATAAGCTTTACCCATGAGCGCCAAAGCTGTTCTACATGGCTCCGTGGGGAGGGTAGGTCTCTTTAACGAAGATGCCGAACCAGGCGAGAGATGGCTAGCGAGCGTCTCGTCAACCCTGCGGCATCTCCGTGTACCCCCCGATAGTCGAAAAAGTCGGCGTCGAAGGCACAAAGACGCGAGAAGTATATGGTTTATTCCATGACTTTGTTAGTTCGTCATGGAGTAAGAAGGGGTCCTCGAAGAAGGGGAGAGACTGATGTTGTGGTCCCTCTCCCCTGCCACCGGACAGAAACCTATCCTCTAGCGTGGCCAGTCAAGCTGTAACCTGGCCACCGCGCGAGCAATTCCTCGACGGATTTACTTTCGCGAGGGGAACGCTCAGAGGTAGGCTGCTCGCAGTCCGCAGACCCAAGAGATATATCATCATCCCCAGAGGTGGAAAGTCCAGGGGTCAGAAAGTAAAAGTCCCTGCCATATGTTTATTCCACCCATGAACTCAGTCAGCTGATTTCACTAATTAGTTCTATCTCCTGGCTGAAAAACTGTGCTAATTAGCAAGTCCAGGTGATTGGAACAAAATACTGAGGAGGACTTTTACTTTCTGAACCTGGACTTTCCACCTCTGATCATCCCCCGCGTGAACCGAAGAAGCACCGGAGCGCGCTTCGGGATCACGCAAGGGGAACGTGTGGATCTGGTGATGCAGCAAGCTATAGGGACGGACCCCGTCTCTGCTCATCATTCAGGTCCATGCGGAGCCCCACGATGGTAATGTGGGTGCGGTTTGGAAATAACCCAGGCGACGGTGAACAGTTTACAATGCTCCCACTCGCCATGCTCCCTCCCCCAAACAAACAAAACAGCAATCGTGTGTATCCAGCTCAGACATGGGACGAGCATGGAGGGACACAACGCTTACTCTGTTTTTGACTCATTTTTTGCTTTCTAAACTCTTTTAAAGACTTTCAGAGAAAATAAGAATTTCTGCACACTGCCAGTGAAAAACTCTAACTCCTAACAAAGATCTGTAGCAGATATGAAGAGGTAGGAGAAGTTTCTTTGACGCACACATGCACAGAATGGCCCTCTGAAGAACATATCCAGACGTTGGCTCCTCTATTAAGCCTATAGTCTATATTACCCTCCTCCGGGTCAATTCTATTGACGTGTTACACACATATTCACAATATTGGGTATGACGTTCCCAATGCGCTAAGCAGTGCAGCATCGATTGTATCTTTTGAAAGGGGATAGACAGACAGACTCATTGCATTATATTTATTTATTTTTTTACATCTTTTTTTTTACTGAAAGCAGATTATTTCCCTGGAAAAAAAAGCAGAATATGTAAGCGCATGTGAGGATACATCTTCTTGTGAGATGTAATGCAGGAGTGTCCGTCAGTTTCTCTCCAGCAGATCTTCACATCTTGCCGTTCCCAGAGTTCTTCAGGAGTGTTTAATCTGAGCTGTCGGTGTTCCTCCAGGAGCAGGTCTGATGATCGGGTCTAGTGTTCTCTCCGTCCCTCAGCAGGAGTGAGCAGATCCGCTCTCGGAGGAGCCGGGTGTCGACGGGACTCTGCTCTGCGGTGTCGGAGGAACCACATCGATGGACACACACACACTGGCCTCCACCTCATCCCAGCTCAACCAGCTCTGACCACACTGACAACACACACACACACAACCAGAGATCAGTCAGTGTCCAGACTACAGCTGCAAAAACACAACAAGACTTTACAAAAAGACAAACTTCTAAACTGACAAAATGTACAGAGTGAAAAAAGGAGAGAACAAGAACGTACGTATAGTTTGTGTAAAGACGTCAGCTTTTTTATGAAACTGGTGGCTGTGCAGTGGCTCACAGACAGTATGAGAGTTGATGATGATGGTTTTATGAATATCAGAAGTGGTTGATAAAGGTCATGATGCCTCCGAATACTAGCAGAACTTTAGTTGATGGAAATTTCAGCTTTAAAAGCACTTCTGCTCGACTCAGACCCTGCTAAACTAAGCAGACAACTGACAGAAACACACATTAGAAGTACGTTTGTTGTGAATTAAATGTTTAATAAAGTAACAGATCGAAAGTTATAAAGCCAGCTTCTGCTGATGACCAAGTGAAGTCTTTACAATTTATAATTAATATTAGTATGCCACCATACATTTCAGCAAAATTATACAATGATACACTTTTAAAGATTTTCAGTGTAAACAGGAATTAATTTATATGCATGTGTTTGATCTTTAAATTGGTACTGTTATTAAGAGTATTTAATATAATATGATGATTATCAATGTTGGAAACAGTTGTGCTGCCTAAAAATGTATTTATAACCTGTGAAACTTTTCTCAGGATTTACTGATGAATAAAAAGTTAAAAAGAACAGCATTTATTTAAAATAGTAAATATTTATATTGTTTAAAAAAAAATTCTGTCACTTTTTATCAGTTACACATCTTTGCTGGATAAAAGTTTTCTTTTTTTTTTAAAGAATAAAAATGACTGACGCAAACCTTTGACCGGTAGGCTAGTGTATATTGTTAGAAAATATTTATATTTTAAATGTAAAAAAAAAAAATGTTTTCCTTTTTATTCATCAGTGAATCCTGAGAAAAGTTTCACAGGTCATACACAAATATTAAGCAGCACAATGTTTTCCAACATTGATAATAAATCATCATATTATACTGATTTCTGAAGGATCATGTGACACTGAAGTAATGACGCTGAAAATTCAGCTTTGATCACAGGAATAAATTATATTTTAAAGTATATTAAAATAGAAAACCTTCTGTATTCTTGATCAAATAAATTGTCTTTATGAGCAGAAGACACTTCTCTTAAATACATTAATATTAGTAATGCTTCCCCTATGTGTGGTCGGTACTGTATATTTGAAACGCATTGAGTTGTGTAGATGTAGTTGAGAGGTTTGAGGAGTCGGCGATGATAGTAAGTGAAGGGTCTGCTGCCCCTCGTGCGTTTGAGACTAACTTCAGCCTTATGTAAAGTAAACATCTAACGAGAAAACTGACAGAAACCGGCGGGGGCTGCTTTACCTGGAGACAGTGAAGAAGGAGAAAGAAAAAGTAAGTAAACCCTCGATTTTCTGTGAAAGTGTTGAGATGACACGCGCTTTGCACTATATCAGAGGACCCGGTTGTTTTACGACAGTTGACACGCTGCACCTGACCATAATAAACATCACGTCACATCGCTCTTCAGTGTCTGTCTTCCCGTGGAGGTAAATCTCTATAGAAATACATACAATAATCATTAACTGTTCTGAAACATCTATAATACTAGTAGTCTCTACTAGTACTTCTCTGACGTCATGCGCTGAGATGGAGATTTTATGTGCTGCTAGGATGAACAAGGTATTTTGTCAGTCCCATTTTGAAATAAAATGATTCACTTCTATTGAATATCACAATAAACATGAATTTATTTCTGAACTATCAGTCCAATACTGTGTTTCTCTGCTTGTTGTGCGTGACTCTCTCATCGGCGTGCCACTGTTTGAGCTGTGACTGGTACATGTGGCATGACGGCTCGTCTGACAACATAATAAACACGGTAAATTCAGTAAAACAGTAAAACATCTTCCCCTGATAAATCACTGGATATTAATCTTCTCTGTTATTTCTGTGCGTGACTTTTTCCATCTACATGCTCACTACAATGGAGAATGTGACAAGAAAGTCATTTGACAACATTAACAAGGTAACCCAAAAACCAAAAATTCACATGCACAACAATACTGACTCAAAAAACAAAAGTTGACTCTTTCCCAGCCAGCGTTTTTGATCATTTTCACAAAAATGTCATGTCCCCCAGAACATTTGTTTGTATGAATATCCGAGCATACAATATATCACAGACTTAAAAAAAATAAAAACCTTTTATTCTAGCTTCATGCATTCTTGACATCAACACTTCAATGTGGGTAATCATTAAAAAAAGCAACATTTTGAGCAAAAAGTTGAGAAGATCATGTTTTGTCTAAGACTAGATCTGGATCAGATTCAGAGCGATGATCAAACACAGATGGAGTAGATCGAGTCCATCACACCACTAATGCTTCACCTGTAGCTCGTCCTGGGTCGACACTTCATTCAGGAACATTAGGCAGCCGGTCCGCCAAAACACGCTTTTTTGTATGTGAATGCTGTTTTACATCAATATTATGACACGAGTGAAGCCATAAAGCTTTGTTTATAAAAGAAATAATAGGTCAGCAATTAAACGTTACATCGCATCCATGGAAACATTTGGATTTGTGGCGAATGAGAGAGTAGTAGAGTAGTTATGTAATTAAGTTTTGTGTTCTATAATATAGTTTTTTTAAAATGGTAAATGGACTGCATTTATATAGCGCTTTCACAGACCCCAATGGCCACCAAAGCGCTTTACAATATTGCCTCACATTCACCCATTCACCCACTCATTCATACACCGACGGCGGGTGTCAGCCATGCAAGGCGATCCAGCTCGTCGGGAGCAGCTGGGGTTAGGTGTCTTGCTCAAGGACACCTCGACACTTGGTCAGGTGGAACCGGGGATTGAACCACCAACCTTCCGGTTTGTAGACAATCTACATGAACCACTGAGCCACTGTCTTAGTAGGGCCTAGAGTAACTTAATTGAAATGATCGCTGGCTAAATAAGCTAAAAATATTTCACGTCTTTAAGTCCATTCATAGATAGTGATATGCTCCCTCTGAGTATGGTATACTGTATTTAGTAATCCCAGATATATGTTCATTTTCAATATTCCCAACATAATTACAGGAAATGTTGTGTTAGGTCAGTTAGCTGTGTCGACAGTGTGCAGCACACCCATCTTATCCATGTTATATTATAATATCATAAACCTTACAGGTCACGTCCGCAGTAACAGTTAATTCAGACACGAAACAAGCTTTAGAGAAATATATCACTCTAAAATGAATGGTATATTTTTAGTTAAAGCTGTAAAGTTATTAAGCAAAATAAAAAATAAAATAAAAATTTCTTTTGTGTTTTAAATCATGACCCCTTAGAGGTGATTTCTTTAATTGGTTAATTCCCTGAAGATATATACTTATTTGTTGTTGTTGAAAACAAAAGTAAGAGAATGATGCACGTTCGTTTAGTTTTACCGTGAAATGAGAGTCTGTGTCTTTATTAAAATCAATCGTCCAAAAAAGACTTCGCTTTACACCTTCCTTTGACTAGGGCCCTAGGTGTAATGTGCAACAGGTGTTAAATCTAAAAAAGCACATTTTATCCAAAAACCCGAGGGCCGACACGAGACCCCAAGCAGGTTCCAGTCTGGACGAGTGTCTCAGGACATGTATGGGGAACAGGACAGTCTTGGATCACTGTTCTCTGTTTTCATGTTTATGCAAAGTACAATGCGAAAAAAAAGAAAAAGAACCGAAAGGCAGTCACAGTGGAATATACACCTTGCAATGGACTTAATATTGTTATCCATTTGCTGTCAATAAACTAATTTATGAATTTACCACGCGATGATCAAGTCATGTGGATTGTAGACAAACTTGATTTCTGTCATGACAACTCTCTGAGAGATTGGTATGGTAATGGAAATGGCAATGTTAATGTATTTGGTCTTGGCTGAATAGATCTGCTACAGAGACTTGCTACTGCTAATACTGCATGTAAGATATTCTGCTGCACATGTAACACATGAAATAACCCCCGTATTAGTCAGGTAAAGAAAGGTCAATGCTAACATTTAATACCAACTTGAATCAAAATAACAGTAGGGCATATATACACTCCCCTCCAAAAGTATTGGAACAGTGAGGCCAATTCCTTTATTTTTTCTGTAGACTGAAAGCACTTGGGTTTGACATCAAAAATCGCTCTCGCGGTACTTCGGTCTGTCTGTGCAGCGCCGGTTCAAGTCGAACAAGCCTATAACCCTTTTGTTTGAACCCACCCATTGCTCAGGTGACAAAACGTATTGGAACATTGGAACAGGTGTGTTTTGTTGCCCTGGTGTGTCCTGTTACATTGATTATTCAAGCAATAAATTGCACTGAATGTCTGCGCTCAGTTTCAGATTTGGGTTTTGCTTGTACAGACTGTATTTATAGTTATTGTATTTATGTGAAATGTTTTTATGTTTCTTATGGCTCCTATGTTTCTTTTTTTTTTGATGACCGAATTTCTTTTTATCTGCAAAACAAATGTACCTGCGGGTATGAAATAAAGATACCTTGACCTTGAGATGGAGATATGTTGCTGATATGTTGTGAAGTGAACACAGATTTTTCTCCTGGCTTCAATCTCGCTATTGAGCCACAATCACCAGAGCTACTCAGCTAAGAATACATTCAATACATGAGTACTTTGATGTCATTCAAGACAGACACAAGTACAGCACTTGGGTCTACAAACAGGGAGAGATTCCAGCCCTTTAAAGTGCTGTCTATATCAGCATCCTCTTTAGCCAAGCTGGCCTCGCCATCCTGGTTTGGCGCTTCTGTGGTACAGTACACTGCATTTACAGTGTTCATTTACAGCTCACATTAGACAAGTTACAAGAACAGAGCTGTGTTCAGAAATGAGTTTGTTGTCATTCATAAAAGCCGTAATAAAGCATGAAGCTTGTTATGTTGCTAAACAATATCTACTTTCTCTCTCTCTCAGCTAAAAATGTGGTATAACTCAGATACCCAACAAATACTTCAGATTGGTCACCTCCTTTTTCTTTTTTTACACCGCTCAAATCCCCAAAGCATTTGGCCTTCCCAGTCTGTGTTTGTGTGATTTAATGTAGGTGAGTGTGTGTTTCACCTCTGTTCTCCTGTGTGTGTGTTTGTGTGATGTAATGTAGTTGTGTAAGGATTGTCAGAGAGAGCATGATGAGTGTGTTTTTCACCTCTGTTCTCCTGTGTGTGTGTTTGTGTGATGTAATGTAGTTG